>JAJHUR010086102.1:0-11629 GCA_027495735.1 Lutjanus campechanus | reverse complement strand
ACAAAACAATCCTGGAGTTTTAGGAGAAACAGGGTAGCAGCCTCATCCAGTACAATGGCAGTGAATGGTGACCACGGATAAAACGTTAAAAATAGCACACAAAACAAACACAAGATGTCTCCATCCTGCTTGTGTGGTGTAATCCAAGTGTCCGCGAGCCGCGACATTAAAAATTAACCACAAAAGACGCCATTTACGCCATGTTTTTAGCAGAAATATCAGCTGTAGCATGTAGCCGGTAGGATGTAAACATGGTGTCGATCTCGCGAGACTTCCCATGTGCGTCCATTAAGATATATACGAAGTCTCGGCGCAGCTAACACACGCCGCAGCGCATCTGGTGTAAACATGAGCATTGACTAGAATGGCTGTGTATCCTTCCGAGTGCCACGGCGCAGCCATAACGCGCCGCAGCCACGCCTGGTGTAAATTAGGGGTAAGTTTCCTCCTGTAGCCGTCACCTGCGCTGCACGCTCAGCACTCCTTCACACCATGAATTAAGGTTTTATTTCAGGGTTGCTGATTGTTGGAACAGTAGAAAGATGATCCAGGATGTTTTTCAGTGAGTTTTATTTTGTTTTTGTTGCGTTTGAACGAAGCTGACGATGATGATGATGATGTTTTTTAAAGGGACCGTGCGGGTGAAGCGTCTGACGGTGCATCAGCTGCGTTCCGTTTCTGTCTCTCTTCTCTGCTTCCATCACAGTTAGTTTGTTGGTAAACAAGTTGAATCAGTACTTCTACTTTAACCCGAGTTGGTTTTTTTGCACAAGTATACTTCCACTCGGGGACATGTCCAGACTTTTTTGATAGGGTGGACCTAACAACTGATCAATCAATCGTGAATATAATGTACAGATTGATTGACAATAAAAATAATCACTATTTGCAGCCCTAATCTTGATGCATGTTATTGGAAACACACACACACATGTTTAATACTTTGAAATGAGAAACAAATGCATTTAGTCTGAACGTAGGACGTCTTTTTCTCTCATCAGGAAAACAATATAGAACATTTTAGATTATTATAATAATATAATTAAAATACTTCTTCATTTCTTCCACAGTCTTTTATTTATTTGACCCAAATAAAATCTCCTGTGACCCACCTGTGGGTCCCGACCCAGTGTTTGGGAATAACTGTCTTATTGTCTTATTGATCCTTTAAGATGAGAAAGAAACAGTTTGATCCAATCAGAATCGTTCTTTGTCATTTTTCTTATTGATTAATGAGTGTCAGTGTAATAAATCCAGAAACAAATAAATAATGGCAAGTTGATAAGTCGTAGTTGTTTGCTGAGTGTAAAGTCTGCAGAGCGAGCTGTGACTGAACCTCCGCTGACATCACGCCGCCGCAGACAACGACCAATTACAGCCTGTTTTGTCTTAGGGGTCATTATAATTAATGACAGTCTGGAGCGCCGTTATGAGCCTCTCAAGTCCTTCACAGATAAAAGCCGTTTGGCGTCTGGGCTCTGCCGGCGCCGAGGCGGCTGCTTACCAGCGAGCGTCCGTCGTCGCCGCCGCCGCCGCCGCCTGTGCTGCACGACACTATGAATATTTAATTAATAATTAGTCATGTAATTCCTCCTCAGGAGTTATTATCCCTCAAACTGGTTTGTGAATTTAATTATTAGCAGCCTTTTTGTTTCCACGTCCCCTCATTACTGTCAGGATTGATGTAACATAAACTTCATTAAAAATTAAAGTGGGATTCTTTAATTACGAGGCCGCCCTCGCCGAAGCCAGAATTAGCCAACTCAGTGATGTGCAAATGAGAGCATTATTTAAGAAACATGCTGGAAGTAGTTATGCTAATTCACCGGGGTTCACAGTGGCAGACCTTTCCACTCGCGGTTGCATATTCATTAAATGCACTATGCAAATTTAATGTAGCAGCCTTAGTAATGCCTTGTTAATTTATTCAGATTTATTGAGTAAGACTTGTAAAAAGTACCAATTTAATTAGCCCATCTCCGCGGATGGCGGCCGGTGATCGCTGAGCTTTTTAAAAAGAAGAAACATCATGTTTTAAAGGAGGAGATCTGCTGCACTTATGGAGAGAAATCACTTAAACTGCTGCTCGCGCTCCCGGGAGGAGGACGGAGGAGGAAATGAGGCCGTCTCCTCTGACTGAAGCGAGTCCAACCGCTTCAAAATGACACCGCAGAGGCCGTTAGCTCGACCTCAGAGGTGTTTACTGACGGGCAGATCCCAGGACGCCACAACGCCAAAACACCGCCGGAGGACCCCGAACTCACATCGACCGAGGAGAAAAAACTACGTGATGCATTTTATTCTGTCGTTTAGAGTCTGAAGACGTGAGGAAAAGGTCAAGAGGTCACAGAGAGACGAGTTCAGCTGAAAACTGATTCTCAGTCAGACCACATGAAAACAAACATGAAAAGAAGGAAAATACAAGGAAGGACAGGAAGGACAGAACGAGGAAGGAACGATAAGAAGGACAGAAAGGACAGAACGAGGAAGGAACGATAAGAAGGACAGAAAGGACAGAACGAGGAAGGAACAATAAGAAGGACAGAAAGGACAGAACGAGGAAGGAACAATAAGAAGGACAGAAAGGAGGAAACAAGGAAGGAACAATAAGAAGGACAGAAAGGACAGAACGAGGAAGGAACAATAAGAAGGACAGAAAGGACAGAACGAGGAAGGAACAATAAGAAGGACAGAAAGGAGGAAACAAGGAAGGAACGATAAGAAGGACAGAAAGGACAGAACGAGGAAGGAACGATAAGAAGGACAGAAAGGAGGAAACAAGGAAGGAACGATAAGGACAGAAAGGACAGAACGAGGAAGGAACGATAAGAAGGACAGAAAGGAGGAAACGAGGAAGGAACGATAAGAAGGACAGAAAGGAGGGAATAAACAAGGAAAAGAAGCGTAAAAAGCAAAGTGTCTTCATTCTCTGTGCAAACAAAAACATGCAGAGCAAACACAAAGTCACACATGTAATATTACGTAACATTGTGATTCCACACAGGATGTGATATTTACAGGAGTTCACAGTTTAACTGTAGTACTGTAAGAAAGGAGATTCTCATAGTATGAAGAACCACCAGGGAGTTTTTAAAAGCTTGACTTTTTCATGCCAATATTTTTTAGATAATCCAAAGATATTCAGTTTACTGTCAGACAGGAGTAAAGAAACAATATTCACTTTTAAGAAGCTGAAATCAGAGAATTTGGACTCTTTCTGAAAAATGTACCCAAACTGATCGATTATGAAAATAGTTGATGATTCATTCAATAATCAATGAATTATTTCAGCTCTAGTTCAAGTGTTCATTTTTCTCATCAGTTTGATTTTAATTATTTATTTGATGATTTTTAAAAAAGGAGGTTTCACATCATGATTGACAGCTGAGCTCTGTGTGGGCGGGGCCTCGAAACCTGCGCAGACTCCAAAATGAAGTCGCCAGTGGAAGATGGCGGCGCTCGTATCCAAGATATTTTTGGCTTCAGTTTTGTAGAGTTGGAGGAAGAGGAGACGCTACGTCCATCTTTTATTTATGTCAGTGGTGTAACTCGACAGTATCGACTTCCTGTTCCACCTCCGTTACTCCGTCAGACGGACGGCGAGGCAGAATAAAGTGACGTCCTGAACACGCTGTGTAGAAGGAGCTTAAAACATTTATTTATAAAATGACTCGTGTCTTTTCAGTGTGACCAGTGTTGTCATGATTCCACAATCTCAAACTTCACTAAAATACTAGTGGAGAAAAATAATATTTGAAAAAAAGTCCCAAGCACACAAAACAGGATAAGATTAATGACTAAATTAATAAATTAAATTTATTATTTTCTGATATTACCAACCTGAACAACTCTGAACACTGTCTGATTTAACTGAACTGCAAAACAAATTCCAGGCAGGAAAATAAAGACGGAGCTCAGCTGAGGTGTTGAGAACGTAGATCTTTACTTTTTTATATATACACTGTAAAAACAAGAAAACTTCAAGACAGTCGACCTTCAAGTCCAAATCAAATTATTTAAGTTTTGAAAAAGTTTTACCAAATACTGATCTTTTGTTGAGATAATTTACTTTTCTTCTTCAGATAAACTGAAATCTTTCGACTTTAGAAAATATTGCTTTTTAAAAAAAAATTAGTAAATTATTTGAAGTGAATGTTAAAATTTTAATATTTTCAATGAAAATTACATTTTTCAGGCACTAAAAAAGACAAATCAGGTTCACAGCTCATTGTGAACAATATTTGATATTTTTTTTAGTTTCTAAACTCAAAGATTGAAGTTTATCTAAAGAAGAAAAGTAAATTAAAGATTGTAGCTCAGCAAAACTTTTTAAAGTTTATTTCAGAACTTAAAAGTTTGAGTTGGGCTCAAAAATCAAAAATCTGTTGCAGCACGTTGCCTTGAAATTTTGAGTCAAATCAATTCTTTCTTTTTAACTTTAGACACGAACAAATGTTCTGTATGTTCAGTACTGAAGAACCAGCACATCCTCGTTTCTCTACCTGTGTTGGAATACAGTGACCTTCTCTTGTATCCTGATTACATGACTCTGTTACATGTAATCTGTTACTCTGCAGGTCTGAACTGATCCGGGCTCTCAGACCGGATCGTCTGCAGCCCGTCGAGCTGATAAGTTAACAAGTGTTTCTGTTTCTGATCCTCAGTTCACAGTTTACTCACCTTCACATTTACCTGCAGCTGTGCCGCTGATCTCAGGAGTATTTACTCTGAAAAACAGAAGCTTTGTGTCTGTGTCGGCTCGTATATCAACACCTGTCAGAGTCTGCGCCCGTGTTTTCCTCCCCGTGTTCCTGCTGCAGCATTAGGAGGAAACAGATTGGTGAATCAGTGAATTAAACCCACAGATAACCTGCAGGAAATCCCCCCGACCGCCGCCGCTCTCCGCGGGCCTCGCTGAGCTGTCTGAAAGAAAAATGGAATAACAGGCTGCTTTAAGGTCAAGATTTGCTGTGCGGGGGCTCGGCTCAGACATAAATGCTCGGTAATACCGGGTCGGCTGATTGCTTTACTCTCCAGACGATGTCAATTTTTGTCCGAGGAGCGGCGGGCGCGGTTGGTATTAAGGCGGCGGCGTGTCGAGGGCCCTTGTCGGCGGTGGCGGCGTGTTGGCTCTATTATCAGGCGAGCCTCACAGAGTAATAGCACATTACATTCTTAATGTTTCCGATACACAAGACGCTCCTCGTACAATTCTCCCGTGATCTCTCCACAACCTTTTTGTTTTCTTCCTGTTGTTGTTTTGTCACATTCCTCCGCCGTCCTCCCTCGCGTTTCTGCTCGGACTCGCCGCGCCGCATTAATCAAACTGCGGCGCGGCGTCGAGGGAGGAGACGGCCGACAAGGAAGTCATTAGAGAGGATGAATCTGTTGTATTTACTCCTCTGTTATGCAATAATAAAGACAGAAGACGGCGCGGGACAAAAGGAAATAATGGTCTTTACACAGCACAGTCGTTTGAGCTGCTTATAGAGAGACGCTGTGAGGGGACTCGCATCCGTCTGAGACAAGAGAAAACAACACCAGACTACAATATTTACCTGTTTGTTAAAAATCCTAAACTTTAAAACACAAAACACTGTTTAAACTCACAGAACTTTATTTAAAATGGCAGCAGACATCTTCAACATTTTGAAAATACCAAACATGTCAGGCTGAATATTCAGAAAGTTGTGTTCAAACTGACACATGCAGCATATTGCTCCAAAGTTACATCACCTCAATGTAAAACGTGTTTTCTGATTTGATTTAACTTCGATTCTTTCAGGGATGTTCCAATTTTTCTTGGGTATGAAAGATTAGAGAGAACTGATGCTGTAAATCTGCATAAGGAACCTGTGACCTGGTGAAATATTAAAAATATTAATATTTACATTAAGATTGGACCCTACAGGACTGTATTACAGGACACACATCACAAAGTCTCTGTGGTTCATGAAAGTTTGATCAATATGATGCAGAAGTTTAGTGTCCAGATGTGGTGATTTAGATATGATGCAAACATGTGGAGCGCGCAGACGTACGTATATCTACAAAAACAAGAAAGTTTGAATATAAAATATCTTTGCAAGACATTTGCAAAGTATTAGCAAACGGCTGCATTCTGTTTTTATTCAACATCCCAACTTTTTTCAGATTTGGGGGGTTGTGCAAGAAAGAAGGAAAATGTTTCTTTGGGAAAAACTAAATAAATATTTAGAACTGAGATATAAAAAGTTCATCAGCAGACAGTAAATCCATCTCGCTCTCTGTCTACTTGTGGACTTTCTGTTAACACTTATTAGTTCATTTTCTTTTCATGAGGTTTTATTTTGTCTTTGTCTGTGCATATATTTGCAGCAGAACTTCATTTCCTTCGCTGGTCGATTAAACAAATAAAAGCTGGCTGATAAATAAGGATTCAATTATCAAAAGATTAGCATGTGATTTTGTTTTGATATTAACTTTGATTTAAAAGCAGCGCAGCTTCGTCCCGTTCCCGAACGCTGTGTGCTAATTAAATCAAAATCCTCTTCAAACACACCACAAACCACAGACTCAGATTTGGGAATCGTCCGAAGCAAAAACTACAAGACTCCGTGTTTGAAAGTGTTTTTTCAGGGCTTAACCGGCACACAGTTTCAATTAATTCAGAGAAACTTCAATGAAACTGCAGCAGGAAAACAATCTGAGCCTCTAATCCGTCCATCACACAGGAGGATCCTCACAACCTGTTTTTTTTTTTTTTTTTTAACAGGCCCTGAATGCAGCACGGCTCCCTGGACTAACAGCTTATTGTCGTCTGATTCACTACGATTAAAAGTTTCACTGATTTCTCATCAGTTTTTGCTCTTCAGTCTCTCAGATCACTTCGACCAGAGTTTGACCTTTGACCTCTGCAGCTCTGTCGCTCTCTGAGCCTTCAAAGTTTTCTATTAGATACAAATATTCAGAAAACACGAGGTTTTATTTTCTTTGTCTGTGCATATATTTGCAGCAGAACTTCATTTCCCTCGCTGACGATTAAACAAATAAAAGCTGGCTGATAAATTTCAATTATCAAAAGATTATTGTGGGATTTTGTTTTGATATTAACTTTGATTTAAAGCAGCGCAGCTCCGTCACATTTCACTCATTTCTCCTCCGCTTTCGCTTTTCAGTCCCTCAGAGGAAACTTTAAAGTTTTCCTTTAGATATAAATGGCAGAAATGTATTTAATTTTAGATGAAAAAAACATCAAAAGTGCTGCATTTTTGTACCACATGTGACCACTGGAGAGGGTCAAACTGCGGTCGTCCTCTGGTTCTGTTCACCTCAGAGGTCCACAAATCAGTTTCTGAACAAATCTGAGGGCAGAAAGAAGTCAAGTTACACGTTTCACTCGGTTAAAACTACAAGACCGCAGCACTTCTGCACCGCCGGTGTGTGACTGAGGTAAAACAAAGAGGTGCTGACTGAGGTGAACCTCATGATTTTATTCTGACATTGAAAGTTTGTCTGCGACAGTAAAATGTTTCTCACAGATTCAGCTCTGTGGACTGTGCAGCCTGTTGCTCGTTTTCTCCTCTTCTTTAACTTTTTAACTTTTCTTCTTTACCTTACTCGATGTACAGTTACTACTTTAACTTTTTTTTAAAGCTGTGTCCTCTACAAACATGCTGGTTGAGAGAGTTCTGCTCCGGACTTGGACACTCCAGACATTAGCTGATCCCTCTGAAGTCGACCGGCTTGGTGACCAGAACATCAGATATCCCTCCTGAAATGACACAGAGGACACAGAGGAGGGACAAGACGATGAGGGAGGAGAGCTGGGACGAGACAACACAGGCTTATGAAGAAGAGGAGACAGAAGCCGTGTCTCTCATCATGAGACAGATGAGTTAGGAACCTACAGAGGGACGGCCTGCTGGTCCAAAAAAGTTTTAATTTGTGGTAGATGGACCCAAATGCATGAGACAGATGAGACACAACTCAGTGATGAATATCAGAGTGTTTAGGAGTGAAAGGGGAGACAGAAGAATGTCTGGGTAACCAGAGCTGGAGATGGCAGGCAGAGAGATGATCACGGTCCTGAGGTACCGGAGGAAAAACACCAGTAACACAGAAGCAACAGAAGGAAAAATAAATCTGTGGAGAAAACGTGAGGCCTGAACTCTGCAGTGGAAGAGTGGAAACCAAGTGGAGGACTGACGAGGTGCAGGTGAGCTGACTGGGAGCTGTGATGAGATGATTGACACAAGACTAGTGCCCCGTTTACACGTGCACGGCTATTTTTAGAAACGGACATTTCACCCTCTCTGTTTTCAAAAATAATTCCGTGCACACGTATCCGTTTACAGAAAACTTTGCGTTTACATGAACCTGTGTATGTCTGCTGCGAATCCATGATCACCATAGCAACATGTAAACATAGGTCGCACTTTTGACGTGAGTACAAGTTCTGTCGCATACTGTGACGTCTACTGCCTGCGTTTTCTCCGTTTTGCTCCATTTACATGCAAACGTGCAACCGGAGTTTTCCAAGATCTCCACTCTGGCTGGAGTATTTAAAAAGCATCGTTTTCAGAGGCGAATTCTCTGTTTGCGTGTAAATGAAGGAATATTTCTCCGTTTCTAAAAATAACCGTGTACGTGTAAACAGGGCAAAAGGAGACACAGGGGGAGAGACACGGAAACACTGGGAGACAACAGGAAGCACTGACACGGCCGTGACAGAAAATCCAAAAAATGTCCCATTAGACTGACAGCTCATTATTCCAAAGAAAATCCCACAAAATACTAATTTTTTTAACCCGTCCTTCATGTTCTGGTTTATTCTGACGTGCTGATGTAAGATGACTAACATGTGATTAACGTGGAAGCGTCGGGGTCTGCAACCTGCGGCCATCTTGCCCCTCTCCAGTGGCTCCTGCAGCTTTGACTGAAAATTTAAAATTATTATAACATTTTAACTGATCATCAGTAATTTTCACAATCAATGAATTGATTAATGGTTATTAACAAACCTAAACATTTTGCTCAGATCAAACAATACCAGATGTTCAATCAGAGCTTCATTAAACATACACACTGATTATTGGAACATGTCAGAAAAATAATCTGTGATATTTTAGATCTTCATTTGTTAGTAAATCCATTAAATTTTACTTGATCCACCAGATTCTTAACCAGGTTAATTGATCATCAGTTAATTGTTATCATCCTTTGTAGCCAAAGAACAAAAAGTTTCAATATTTTGTCGTCTAAACTTTGCATCTGTGCCTATTCCTTTAAATTTTGTCTTCTGTCTGCCTTTGCTTGCCATAAAAGAAGAAGTTTCTGAGGAAAATATAGGATTTAATTCTTCTTTTTCAAAGGTTGTTGAGCCCTGCAGGGTGAGTTTTGGAAAAAGATCACGGTTTGGGTTAAAATAAGTATGTTAATTACGTACATAAGTCTGGAGAAATGTTTGTTTTGTCTTCTCTGTGTATTTATTTTCAGGATTATGTGAATCTGTTACAGTTATTACAGTTACAGCAGAACTTTCGGGACACTGGAGCTCGTGTCCTGTGTAAAACCAAATGTCAGAGTTTTAAGTTACATAATGTTCTTATGTGACCTGCATCACTTTCACCAGTGACACAAATGTATTTTAATCCAAACGCTCGTCTTTCTCTAAACTAAGTGGTTTGCTTGTCACTTCCTGTCCTCTGCACCCCACAGTCACATGTCTGTGATGTCTGACGGAGCAGCAGATGAATCAGGCCACAGAAACCTGAGAAAAGAAGCTGAAAAGACTTTTTTCTTGTTACCACAGACAGAACTGATCCTGCTACAGTTTATTTCTGTTTGTTTTGAACTCAAACTGTTTGATTTAACATTATATTTATGTTGTGTACTGTTGGTCTGCGGCGTTCGGACGCCGCTCGTCAATCTGTCACAGTTTGATCTGCAAACACGCAGCAGCTCCTCCGTCGACTCAACTGAACGGTGAAGTTGTGCAGAAATAAAAAAAAGTGAAGACGACACTTTTATCATCATTATTCATTTTAAAAATTGTGCGGGCAGATTCTTGCACTTATAAATCTACACGAGCTGCGAGCGTCTGATGTATTTTTGCAGGTGTGAAGCAAAATAAGTGCGAGTGGATGCAGAATCAAGATGAATGCTGAGCGCAGACAGACGGCGGCTGATGGAAACTGGGCGGGAGGCCACTCCATCTTAACATGGCCGTCCTGTGTCTTATGATATCTTATCATTAGTTTCCCTGACAGTGATGGAGCAGCCGCCGGCGCCCCCCCTCAGCGCCACGAGCCGTGTATAAAAGTAACCTTCTTTCCATAATAATGGCCATTCGTCACTTCTTTAACTGTCAGAGAACGAGGGACGCAAACAAAGTGGGATTTAACAAGGTGTGTGCAGAGCCACGAGGGGGGGCAGGACCATTCAAATGGTCCTGAACTGTTAGTGAGACAATCTGCCAACATTACTGCTCTGATGTGTTCAGGGACTGTGGGACCGAAGCGGCCCTGTGGTTGTTAAAATAAGATGGGGAGGAAGCAGACTGATCCCTGAAGACGAGGCTGTGAGACGTTTGTGGACCAACCGGAGGGTCCAGAACCTTTTACAACCACAAAAAAACCCTCTACAGCTGTGAGACGTTCAGGGACAGATTCTCTTCTGGTTCAGGTTCAGTCATCCAAGATGACGTCTGCACTGATCAGTCCCTCCAGGAAGCTGCAGTTGCAGCAGTTAATGCAAATTCAGCCAATCCCAGAGAATTCTGCACAATTCTGTCCAATCACCACAACGTTTCTGCAAATCTGACCAATCATTGAAGTTTCCTGCAAGTTCCAGCAATCACAGCAGGTCCTCACGCTAAAATCATACATGTGTGTCTCAATGAACCGACTCAGTGGTCTATTATAGATAAGCATGTTTTTTACTCTTTGTTTTTTGCTCTCTGCTCTTATTTTGTGCTGGTTTTGAGTTTGACCTCATAAAAGATTTTGCTTCTTTGTGGAATAACAACAAGTAAACTTCTTCATTTACATTTCAAGCATATTTTATTCAAAGTTTTGTAAAAATGAGACTTTTTGCTGAGATTAGACTCAGAATAGAGGTTTTACTCTCCCTGGAACAAATTGACTTTGATTTTTAACGAATTATACCAAAAAAAAAAGATCAAAAACTTGCAATTTTCACTTTTTTTTGGTGCAAAAACAGCTGAAAACATTGTAACATCAGAAACAAACCCCCCAAAAGGACCGACTAATCCTGCATCCATGTGGTGTCAGAATATTTGGAAAAATGTGTTGGGATGAGCTGGAAAAATTCACATGTAGCCCCTCAAGTCAAAAGAACAACTTGGAAAAATGTTAAACAAGTTTCTGAGTTGAGTCTGTCGACGTTGTGTATCAGTCTCTCCAGGAAGTTGTGATGTTGTGATCACAACAATTCGTGCACATTTTGTGAACGTACACTGTGAATTCTGTGCGACTGTGCAACTTTTCCACAAATTTGACCAATCGTTGTTGCTTCCTGCGAGTTCCATCAATCACACAAACATCGTACACTCAGAGTCTACAAAGATGTGACACGTTAAGTGTTTTTAAAATGTTTAAATGCAGAAATGTGACAGATTGTAGCTTCA
>JAJHUR010086101.1:0-25747 GCA_027495735.1 Lutjanus campechanus | reverse complement strand
GATGGAAGAGTGTTCCCGACTCAGCAGAGGTCTTCCTGCTTCCTCAGGGCAAGAGACATAGGGGGTAGTAGTGTGTGTATGTGTGTGTGTGTGTTTGTGGGTGTGTGTGCATACGTGCGTTTGAGTGCATACGGAGGGAGGTATTGAATTGTCACTTACCGAGAATCCTCCAGGGGATGAGCATCACACAGAGAGGAGGGAGAGGAAGCCAAATTAGATAGAGGCTTTTGGCACCATCAATCTACAACAGACAAGTTTGTTATCGCATACCTTCAGTCACTTGTTTTACTGAAAAACTGACAGTGTCATTGTCCCTGTGTAACCGTGTGTGTCCGTTCAGTGGACACGGTCATCTACAACATTTAGTTTATGGTGCTACATGTACCATTTTCAACATGACTGTGAGAGAACTGCACCCCTGATCACAGCACTCAGCTTTATGCTCATAGAGAAAGAAAGAGTGCTGCTACAACAAGAAGTAGATAGTAAGCTGTGGATGTTATCCCTGGAGTCATTACAGTTAGTAGAGTAGAGATGAATAAAGCTTTAATGTCCCCGAGGGGCTGTTCGGCCTGCAGACAGCAGTGAATAGTAAACACAGCAATTAAGAAAAAAATGGCTCTCCATACAGTATATAGAGCACATACCTACACACATAAACACAAGTGCACAGGTTAACACCAACATCACTGTTGTCATTGTCTGTTGTCATCAAATCCATCAGGGAGATCAGTGAAAAACTAATGAATAAATAGATAAATATGAAAAAGAAAAGAGGGCGCTGTATCACATCCACAGTCAGAGCCCAAACAACATTTTGTTAAAAAAAAAGCCAATAGAGTGCTGCAGGAATCAGCTCTAAAATCCAAAAACAATCAAAATATTAGTGCTTCTGATTCCCTCATGATGTCTGATTCTCTGTTGAATCATTGGTCTTTTTAATCGTTTTTTGTTTAGATGCCTGAAACAAGAAGAGTGAACTCAGAGTGCAGATCTCTGCCAGGCAACCAGAAAATAATATTTGGATGTAACTCCTTTGTAATTACCAACTTTTTAATCGGTAACTCTAATATAATTGCACATTTTTTCTACACTAATTATAATGGATTAAAATTAAATTTATGTTCTAAACTAGCAGTGTTAGTATCCTGTTAGATATTTGTTTGAAATTTTGTCATGATTAGAGTATGAACTCTTACAGCCAAAACCGTGATGTGATGTCACAGTGACCTTTGACCAACTAAATCTAAGCAGTTCATTCTTTAATCAAAGCTGACATTTGTACCAAATTTGAAGACATTCCCTCCATGGGTTCTTGAGATATTTCCTTCACGTGACTGAGATGGATGTGACCTTTGACCTTTGACCACCAAAATCAAAGTGAACATTTGTGCCAAATTTTAAAATTCCTTGAAGCTGTTCTTTAGATATCTCATTCACAAGAATGGGATGACCCGAACAAAAGATTATCTTGCTGAACAAAACATGTAGGTATCATAAACTTTTGTTCTCCACAGACCTTTTTTGTGCACTAATCCGGCTTTTTGTGGAGGGAACCAAAGTGATTCTAACTTCAGGGGTGGCTTACAAAAACATGTCATCTCTGCAGCATTTCATTGCTTAAGGAGTAACCATGTACGGGGGTACATATACATATGTTTGTTGCACTTCTAGGGAGCTAAAACCTCTGCCTAGATGGAAGCAAATTAAACACTTTCTGTATGAAGACATGAGCTTTCTGTATGGCTCTGTTACAAGAAAAAAAACAACCCAATAATCAATTTAAACTGAGACTTGCTACCGCTAATACTTCTGAGCAACTTAAGAAAAAACACCTCTGGTTTGCCTTTTTATAAATTCAATCAGTGTTTGTTGTCATTCAGGATAAGTCCCAAGTATCTGTGCTGTTGGACTGTGGTTACAGTCTCCCATTTAATACTGGTTAGAACAAAAGAAGTGGGTCTTCTTGGAAAGTCAGTGAACATTTCTTTGGTCTTAGACATGTTGAGTTGGAGGAAAGTCTGTTCACACCAACTGACATATTCTTCAAGCACTGGGCCCTGACTCTCTCTTCCTCACTGTACAAAAGACTGACGACAGTTACTGCATATATCAGCTGGATCACAGCTTTCTAAAGAAGAATCAAATGGTTTCCTTTTACATACAAAAGGTGCTGTTCAAACAAGACATACTGAGAAATAATAACGTGCATCTCAGTGCATAAATTATTCAGGAGAGGCTTTCCAGGCAAAGTTGTTTTGATAGATCCTGACAGGGTAGGCACCTGCGCTGGCATGCTCTTCACATATTTACTTAGTTTTTCATCTTCACAGTTTCATGGTTTGTTACAATATAGTTGAGTCTAATATCAGTAAGTTGTTATATATACTTTTTTTTATTAGAAGGAGGTAAAAAGGTCTTTGGGAAAATATCAGAAACACTAATTTTTTGTCTCAGCCAGCTGGAGAGGCTACAAGTCGTGGGCATACAGGATGTTGTTACGTTTACAGTACATGCTGTTTAATGTGCTGCACCTGAGCAGCTAATTAGTTATCGAGCCTGCAAACTGACAGTAGCAGCACACTGTTCCCCAGTGAATATTTGTTTGGGCGCTCGTTCAGCGAGTTAACATCCAGGACAAGATGTGTGTTCATGTTTTTAAGTTAGATAAGAAGGAGACTAATGTGGGTTGTTGTTCAGGGTTGGTGGCTCTGAAATAGAAATTTCTCTCTTATGTTTTTTTTTTTTAAAGGAGAACACAGGACTAATGATTTACAGGACAGACATGTATGAGGTGGCAAAATAACTATTTTAAATTGGACTTAAAGTTTAGGCTCTTATAGACACATGCTGTACTTAACACATACATTTTTCCTGTCTTGCTGTCTCTTGCATAATTCAGTTCAGGTTCTTCAGTTCAGTTCACTACATTATTTGATAACATGGTCAGGATTCACAGTTAAAATGTTAAGTATAACGTTTTAATCAGGGCTGGGCTTCGCCACTGATTCCTGAATAGACTCAATTCTGATTCAGAAGATCCCGATTCAGTTCAATTTCTGATTTGATTTGATTCAGAATCAGAGCTACATTATTGTAAATAAATAGCAAAAAGAAAAATATTGTCAGATAGATTACACATAAGTTGTTTGTAAATGAATGCTCACTCAGTCAGTCAGATGAGCCCAGGAACCTGTATATCTGAATGATTTAATGAACTGATAGTGGATCATTCAAATGAAGATCAATTTTAATTGAAAAATCAACAATAATACTGCATGAATCTATCTTTTTCAAACAGATATTCATTGTTTTCGAGTCTTTCACAAGCATGAATACCACATATGACATGAATACGTGCAGAGAGGATTGGCAGTGTCAGTGAGCGAGCAGCTATCGGGAGCTCTGGCTTTGTTTGAATGACAGGTGGAAATGGGCTTCTTTCTCACTTCTGTCACAGTGCAGATGTCAATGGGTCCACCTGTAGCAGAGCTGTCTCAGAGAAGAAATGGGCTACAGAGATCACCCACGCAGTGTTATTACACATCAGTGTGCTCACACATACTCACTCATTTACCTACATGCAGCAAATGATGAAATATAGTTTCCTCACGATTACTTGGGGGTCGTGAGTAAATTATTCAGATATTCACCGATGCACGCACACACAAACTTACATGCTGTTGAATTAACATAAAACCACATAAATCCACATCGACAGGCATCATAGCGATCTGACTTTAGCTGGCACATTAATCATGCCACACATTCGGGGCAGTATCTGTTTCAAGCTGACAGTTTGTGAATCCTATATAAAAATGGCACTCACCTCAATCTCAGCTTGGTGTAAGATAAATTACCCTCTAACACTCCTATTCCCACTTCATCTGAAAACGTGAGGCACAAAACATTCTTGGATATTTATTGTTTTGCCTTCACTATCTTGATACAAGCTCTCAGTGCTGGAGCACTTTAGTAATTCACAGTAAATTGCCTCCCTCATCTGCCAAGTTAAGCTCCCATGGGGGACGAATGAATCACAGAGAGAATTAAATTTCATCTTGTCTGGTCTTGTTCTTTGCCCGTGCTTTGCAATACCTTTTAATGTTGTGATAATTAGTGTAGCCAAGAAGAGTGAGGGGAGAAAACACACAAGACACTCTCCGTCTTCAGCAGAAGGTGTGTTTAACTGGTTCCCCCTGGTGGCTGATGGGTGTATGTTGCTTTTTGTGGCAGGAATATAATGCAGACTTGACCTAACATCTGATCAGCATCTTGATACATTTAGTAATAAAAGGGCAGTAACTCCGGTTACATTGCAGTTAAGTAACTGGTAGTTTCATGATGACTGAGAATTGTTGTATTTTATTTATATAGGAGTCAGGTTTGAATGATGAGGCCTGAGCTGAGAGGGATATTGTGCATTAGAAGGTTGCCATCTAGAGTCAGGATGCAGACAGTGCAGCAGAGTGATGCATGACTTCGATATATTTTCTGAACTGTTACACGGGGTGAGCGGTAGAAGTGTTTAGTGAGAAGGTTAGAGGGGGAAAAGCACGCTTTCATGCTACTCCTTCCTACCACCCCCACCTCCCTTACACACACACACACGCACACACACACACCCCTTATCTCCACAGTGACTGGCTGTACGGTTGACAGACACATCTCCCAGAGGTCTTGGAGGTCCTGAGGGGAGCTGGTAGTCAGTGAGGTGAATATTCTTAATGTCAGTCCCTGACTGTCAGGCCAAAACACCTACTTACTGTGAGGTGGTGACTCAAGAGGGCAATTAGGACATTTGCTAATACAGAGAGGTAATCTATACTAAGGCTGCATGATTAATCGAAATATTATCAAAATCGCAATATGGCCAAGTGCAATATCCAAATCACAGAGGCTGATTTTTTTTTTTTCAAGAAAATTAATATGTGTGACAAAACAGCAAGTGCTGTACTGCTGCAGAGACGCCCTGGCCTACAAAGCTTGATGTAATCAGATGTAAGAAAACATGTTTGTTTGGGACAGACACCAACAAATATCACATAATCATGATTTTAATTGGGGGTTTTTACAGCGAAAATGAAAAGTGGGATGGAAAAATGTTTATTCCCACTAATTGTGAATCATATCGCAGTTTCAATATCTGTCAAAATAATCTCAAAATGTTTTTTTTTTTTTAACCATATTGTACAGCTGTAATTAGATGTCAGCGAGATGCAGCTTGAGAGCAATATGTATCATTCATGCTTTGCCTCGTGTTGCTTTGCAGCAGTTATTCTTTTAACTTTAATTTAACGGAGAAAAACACTCACAGTTCATTATGTATCACTCTTTGTTCTTTATTTTGCTTCCAGGACAACTCTTGACAGCTTGTCTTGCTTCACTAAAGTGAGGTTAACTAAGTTTGAGCTTAATTTTCCTCAAGGTTCCCTTTTCTGAAAAACAAAATATGCAGTAAAACGTTTGGTATTCTTTGTCCATATTATAACCTTGCCTCAGCTTAACTAGAGCTTGTGTTGCACAGGTATATTTAGATTTTTTGATGCTTACTTCATTCACAGTGACATTAATTTGAACCCTTTTCTTACAGTGACAATGTGCGGTACATCTAACAGGAGGCATCATGTGCTGTCATCAACACCTCTGAACCTTCAGTCTTTTTATCTCTACACCAGAGAATCATATCACACTGAATCACTCCTCAGCCAGTCCAGACATGCCAAATCTATCACAAAGAGAGTTGTTAATTTGTGTTTTTCATATCTTTTGTTATGACAGGCTTCGGGGCGTTTGACTATTTTGAACCGGTTACCCGCTGGAGACAAACGTTCAAGAGTGCCTAGAAATAGAAATAAAGACACACCAAATTCAGAACACCAACAAAGAGAAGGCAAAAATAGCTGGCTCATTTTACCTTTTGTTGTCCGTGTGCTTCATAGTCAAGCATTCAAGTCTTTGAGAGCTGTACTACACTGATAAGGTTTGCCATTGTTCATATACTCTAGGTTCCTGCAGCTCTGTGGATGGCTGTAGCCTGTGAACCAATAACACCACTCAATGCACTTCTCCTCCCAAACAAACAAACAGTTAAAGGAGTCATGTTTGACAAGTCTTCCCATATTTTATTGTATTTGCCAGTGATCTGCTCTGAACAATTTTGTTTTTCACAGAGTCATCTACATTCATTATTTAAAGCCATCATTCTCCTCTGTAGCTTCAGACAGGCTGTTTTGAATACTTCTCTGGTTCTATTTGAATGAAAGTGAAAGTGAAAAGGTCCAGGCCAAAATGCTAAAAGTATGGTATTTTGGCATCGGGACCATGTGTCATGAAAACCATTATTGCTAGATTCAGGTTGGGTTACATGTAAAATATATAGATATTTTGGCTGGAATTTCAGACGTTTTGAGTCGATGTCTCTCCATCTTTGGTTTTAGACTGATTAGATAAATTAATTACTCTTGTTAGGAAGTTTTTTTGTACTTACAGTGATGTTATCATCACTTAGACTATGTCTCCTCTCTTCTGCTCTGTGTGTGAAGGTACTAATCCTCCATTACTGGAAATATTAGTTCCCGACTGGGAACTAATTCCCCCTCAAGTCAGAACAGCAACTTGGAAAGTCTGTGAAAATTTTGGCGCGCGACTTGCCAAGTTGTTGTCTGTTGATGGGGTTTTGGCAGAAACATGGTTGACAACTTTTTAACAATTAATTTATTGCATATAAATTTTTTGTTCACATGTAATTTGCAATATGGTTTTAGGTTGTAATTGAAAGTTCCTGTCCATGTACGAGTGACCTGCATTAGTTAGATAAAGTTATTTATTAGCGATAGCCGTCATGACAAATCAGGAAAAATAATATTTTAGTGATTTTTTAGGAAATGTACTGGTGCAGCGTTCAAGCTGTTTCCACATTAAGACTCATGAACACTCCGCATCAGAGGAGAAGAGAGAAACTAGCGTAACCGTAAACGACAGCAAAACGCAGTTAAGACTCTGACACTGAGCTGCGCTTAAATTAGCCAAATAACACAAATTAAATATTTTGTTTCTTTCAGGTGGCGGGCAGGGGGTGCAATTGTAGGGGGAAACACTGAAAAATATCTGGAAGTGTCGATTAATTAACTATTAATTATGAACTAATTATTATCTAATTTACTGACTAATGTTACAACAGCTAATTGATTAATGTTGATTGATGTAGATGACGGTCATGGGCATACACCTGTAATTAGTAAATCGTAGAAAAAGGAGAAAGTGAATTTTCTTTTGTATTTTCTTTGTATTTTTATTTGTATGTTCTGTTGTCTTTATAATTGGATCTTAACATTTGTGCCAGTACAACAAACTGATTTGCATCAAATGAAGAGATGCTGAGAGGCATTTAAAAATGAGTTCATGCAATATGAAAGTCACATCAACAGCCCCGTTTTTGAGCGTTCTTGTTTAACCACTTTAGAGCATCTTATGCATAAATATAACGTCTAACACGTGCAAATCAGTAAGTAGGTCGTTACTCCTCTCCGCTGCCACATTACCAAGTTGTTTCATGTGCTTCCATCTTCAAGCTCCATCTGAATTCACTCTATAAGACAGAGCGTTGACTCCACTTCACGCATTTCCCTTTTGACCACCATACAGTGCCTCATCACATCTCTTCCCTCTCTTCTCATTCTCTCCATCTTGCCCCCTCTCTGTATCTGTCTCTCTCCATCGCTCCTCTTTTTTCATCCCATGTGCAGAGACAATCTTTTTCTCTTGCTTCTCTCCTATCCTCATAGTTTCAATTTCAGTCTGTTCATTAATTGTATTGGATCTTATTTTATGTCTCCCCACTCACTCCCTCCTTCAATCCCTCTTTCTCTCTCTCTTCCATCCTCCCCCTCTCTCTCTTCCTCTCATCTTGGAGACAGTAGTGTGCATGCAGCCTCAAATCTAAGCCGCTGCCTGTCAGGCTGCTCCGTTTATGCGCTCTGCGCTACTCTCTTTTCCTCTCCTCTCCCCTATGCGCTATACTGCACTGCACTGCACTGCTCGTCTCTCCTCTCCTCACATCTCCATCTCTCCTCCTTCTTTTTCTCTCTTCTTTCTCTTCCTCTACCTGCATCCCTCTCACACCACACGCTCCTGTCTCTGTTGTGCATTGCTGCGCTCTGCTCCATTGTTTGGGGAAATACTGTACACTCTGGGTTTTTTCGCGCCAGAGCTGATTGCACTCCGGCTACTGGTGGAGGAGGATTCAGATGCTCCTGGTGCTCCAGGTTTGGCTTGCCTTGGACTTTTTGGATCTGTGTGGGCCAGCAAAGAAGAGAGGACAGGGAGGAAGAAGAGAGTGGGCAGAGAGCTGCCCAGGTGAGAGCTTCATCTGCTTTGGGAAGTAAAGGCTTCAAGGTGGTGGCAGTACTGGTGGTGGTAGTGGTTGATGGTTGCCTGTCGAGGGTCATGCCCTGGGACTTGCGTGCTTCTCGGCAGTTGGAGTTGGAGATCCTCTCCCATTTTTGCCCCCCTAGTGGGGCAGCATTGATCCTGGTGCCGGGAAAAGCCACCGGGCACCAGTGGCTCCACCGTGAAGAGTGGGCACCATGAACCAGCTGGATGCACCACGGCCACTCAACTGGACCATCAGAAAACTGTGCCATGCAGCCTTCCTGCCATCTGTACGCCTGCTAAAGGTAAAAGAACACAGGGGAAGGGGGAGTGGGAGTGAACTAAAAACTAGATGTCCAGGGAGATGCATTGTAAAATATGTCAGGCAGCCCTTCTGCTACCCTGCTACTTTCCAAAGGAAGATGAGTAAAAAGAGGTGTGAGGATATAAAATGAATGCTGGAAAAGCTGCTGTGCCACATCCCTGGATGTACTTAGTGGATAACCCAGTGGATGTAAGGCAGGCATTAAAAAGGGGTAGATGGAAGGATGTTATCAAAAATGAAGATAAGTGTGGAAAAACTGCCAGCATCGCACTCAGAGGGGAGCACAAAGCTTTGGAAGTGTGGGGATGCGCAAAGAGGATAAAAATGGAGACAGAGGAAAAGCAGGAGCATGATGTTAGAGAGATGCATACAGAGAGTGAGACAGAGATGGAAGAAGCAGTGACAAGAAAGTGTGCCGAAAGAGTAAAAATGTAGAAATGATTTGAGCGCACAAAAAGATGGAGGGAAGAGAGCAGGATACTGATAAGAAGAGATGGAAAGAAGGGTGGAAGAGGGTGGGAATGGATTACAGGGGTCCAGTGTTGGAAATAACAAGGGGGGTTGCAGAAATAAATGGCGAAGGTGAAGAGACCAAGTGAAGATAATGAGAAAAGCGGAAAGGAGTGGTAGATGAAGAAATAAAGAGGAAGAATGTAAAGGAAGAGAGATTTTTTTTAATTTTTTTATAAGGCTGGATGAGCAGAAATGTTGAATTGGAGATGACGGCGAGGACTGAGGAGATTTAAGGAAGAGGTGGATGATGAATGTGCAGCACCAAATCCCAGTGGACAGGTGTTCAAATGAATTCAACAACGCCTCTCAATGTGACTGTGTGTATTTTGTTAGAGTTTAGCTTGCAAACCACACCTTCTCATGTCATCACCTGAGTGGAGGTGTGTAATAAAATGTGTGTAAATGAGTGTATATGCATGTGTGTATCTGAGCATGTGTGGGCACATCTGTGTTTTACAGCCTCTGTAAATTCAGAGTGCCTTTATATGACTTGCGAGGCATTTGTACCCTAAAACCTAATCTTTATTCATTCATGTGCTTTTATAAGCCAGTTACATGCACTCTGTAAGGAGGTCTATTGTTGGGGGTCTTGAATGCCTGTTCTTCACTCTCCCTTTGATCTGGCTTTATCAAAGTGTCTCACAGAACAGTGTCGCTGTGATGTTGAAGCACACAACCAGAGTGCCTGTGCTCACATGTCAGGCATTTGCATTTGTATAGCGTGGTTAAATGAATATCATTGTAATCTTTGATTGAATGTGCATAGGGTGTGTGTGTGTGTGCCTGTGTGTGTGTGTGTGTGTCTGAGAATGTACTGTAGTGTGAATGTCAACACGTGCTTTACTGTGGAACTTTACATGTGGATGCAGTTTTGTTAGTGTGTGTTTAGAATATTCAGAGCACCCCACGGTGCTGTAATAGTTATACAACATATTCCTTTTAGGCAAAAAATCACGCTCCTAAATTGCACCGGTGAACGTTTCTAAACCCTTGGTGATTTTATTCCCAGAAATAAACATTTTTGTAAGTTAAGCCATGACTTCAAGCCGCTGCAAACAGCACCAAACTTTTAAGTGAATTTACACAAATTACGTTTGATTGATTTTTTTTTCCTCCCTAAGCTGGATCTGTGAGCATCACGACTTGAATGGAGGATGTCATCAAGTGAGACATTTCTGGATTAAGTGCTTTGACACTGAATAAGTGATTCACTCTGCGCGCTCACAACTACTCCAAAATAAATTTTATTTGAATTCAGGGCTCCCAGCTGTGAAATAGAAAATGTTCTCTTCCCATATTCCCTCTGTGTATCCGCCAACTGTTTTCAAAGCAGCCTCAGAATTAACAGAATCATTACCACAGTGTTGAGTCTGTTGTTTTACTCAGGAGATACTTGCTCAAATAAACTGAAAATGATTTGTAGAATATTACAGAAATAATTATACTTTTCACTTGGGGTGGGTCTGTGCTTCAAAGCCTCAGGCTAATTTTTCATTTTGAGGTTAAAATTTTAGGGTAAGGTCACACGTGCACAAATTTGTATGTTCACTTCACAAAGAGCAGAACTTTGAAGAACTTTGACCGGTGAAGTTGGAGCCTAAACCACAGTGTCGAAGTGAGTGTGGTTGGCTCTTTGCGTTTGCCTCAACAAGTGATGATGACTGCTTGCATTTATACACGTGTGACTGTGCTCTTCAGGAATGTCAACAGTTAGCCTCCTGCACTTTGCTGTGCCACACTGGAAACAAGTGTCTGCCCGCCATGTCTGAGGATGTCTCGCAGCTAAAGATCATGTTGCTGCTAACCAGGGGGAGAAAGTGTGCTCCTTGCTGGTCTGAGGCCATCACCCAGTTGCTGTGCTGAAGGATTGAGGCCAATATGCTACCAACCAGTGTGGTAGAGGGGAGGAATTCAAAGAACTAGTTTGGCACCTTGACCCCAAAAATGTTATCAACACATTTAGAATTACTTTAAGTAGAAGAAGTATGAGCAAAATGTCAAGCTACCAGGACAGACAAGCTAGCTCTGATCCCCAACTGCTGGACAGCTCTCACAAACGAAAGCTATGTCACGACTACCTGCCACTTCATCACTGCTGACTGGGAGATGTAGTCCAGTGCATCTCTGTCTGATGTGTCTGGCGCACGTCACCGAACTTTGCAGCAAGGCTGGCTAGTGTGGTGGAGATATGGGGACAAGGGATGGCGACTAATATCTATCATTTAAACATAAATTTTAAGCCAGAATAGCCAAACTAAAAAACACTTGGAAAACAGTCAAAATTGAGCACAAGTCCTTAATCGATAAGGTTGAACATTGTCTGTAAAAAACTGCACGTACCAAGAGCCATTTTAAACTGTTAATCGCATTCTTTGTTGAGCAAATTGTATATCAAATGCTGCTGAAATGCGTGGAACTTTGCACCGTGCCAGTAACTGAACCTGCAGTCTGGGTTAGCACCATGCATGAAGCTACTGAGGATGATGATCTCTGAAACTGGGTTTGTGAATCCTCCTAGGGAGGCATCAGCCTGTCAGTGTGAAATTAACCTAATAGGCCTGTCATTATTGTGGAAATTTCTGCACGACAAGCACTTTCCTCCAATGTCCCTCTAACTTATTACCTGCCTGCAGCTGCCAACTGCATACATATATACTTGTGTGTGCATGTGAGTGTGACTACAATTTATAGGCTGTCAGAGATGTTCCCTGTCTTCCTTGGGCAGGAAAAAATGTCCAACAGATAGTGTGTGTGTGTGTGTGTTTGTGCGTAGGTGTGTGCTTGTGTCCGTGCACATGCCTTTGAGTATGTGCATTTATAATGCCGTGCTACAGGCACGATGCAGTAAATATGTACTCAGCAAGTGCCGGTGTGTGAGCATGATTTGAACCCTGCGGTTTGCACAGAGTTGAAGTAAATTTAATAAGAACGGAAACCCCTGTGTTTAATATTAAATTGACATTGCAAACATGGATAACACACCACCAAGAAATGTTATGTTAGTGCTACCAACATATCCATCTCCTCAAAGATAACCAGTATTGCAATTTAATCGCATGTCTTACAAACGCACATAACCAACCTGACCACCTGATTTACCCTCAGCCAGTGTTTCTTTTATGATTCGATGCGGTTAATCAAAAACCTATTACCAGTTTCATCATCTTGGTAACCCACCACTATTATACTTAATCTCACCACGTAATGAGTGAAGTGTGTGTGCATGTGTGTGTGTGCATGAGACAGACCTAAAGCATGCTCAGATATCGATCACTTGAAGATATCATTTTCACAGTGGCAAGACCCTGAAGCTCATAGCATCGATGTGGAATCGACTCTATTTGATGTCTTATCCATTAGAGAACCGTGGCTTGCACTGTGGAAAATTGTATGTGTGTGTTTGTGTTCTTGTGTCTTTCAGTTCAACACAAAGGTAAATACCGTTGAGTTCTGAGCCAGTCTGAATTGACTCATTTCAGTTTAATGTAAAGGTCTAGTATGTAAGATTTAGGAGAATCTATTGGCAGAATATGGCAGGACTGGAATATAATAGAGTCTCGAAATCACCACAAATGACAAAACCAACCATGATGGAAACAGAAAAGGCTGTCTGTGGAGCACACAGGACAGGTGACGTGATGCAGTAGCCCGGCATGAGAGACGCTCCGCTAGGATTTTATACCTGAACTACAACGGTGCAGATTCCTGCTCGGCGACAGATGGTGAAGTACCTACTGCAATGCCGCCACCACTGCCACATGTATCCACAAGAGATTTGCAAACTTCCGCCAACATTAACGTGACTCCCGCATATATTTTCCCTACCCCGAAACAAGATTTCATACTGAAGCAGTTGTTGATTAACCCCTAGTGATCAATTAGAAGAATCACAAGAGCACACACACACAGAAGTTCTTCAGCATACAGTCACGAATGTGCAAAAAAAATCAGGCTGATGGGTCCCGTAGTATGTGAGATCACCTCCAGGCCTCCAGACTTATGCTTTGTCTACAGAAGGCATGGGTCCTGTTCCACCGAGTCCACCATATTGCACCATCATGTTCCTACAAAAGCCCAGATCAGACAAACCTAACACTGGGCCTGAGAGCCTTTTGCATTTTCTACACATTTTGCGGCCACCTTAGGTTTTCCTACACGCTTGGAAGGGGTGAGGTGAGTTGGTTGCAATCTGCAACCTCACTGATAGATGCCACGAAATCCTACATACTGGTCCTTTAAGATGACGATATACCCAAAATATAAGCTTTTGTCTGAAAGGGCGATAGCACTACACTAACTCAGTTTTATTAATGACCCCAAACTGACAATGAATCAAGTTGTTTGCACTGATCTGTAAGTGCTCAACAAGTAATTGAATTCATTACAACAGCTTCCTATTGACCTTTAAAATGGCAAGCAATTGGTCAAGTGCCACTTCACAGAAGAGTAATACCCCTATTAGACTAGGGGGGGTAAGAGGTGTTTCCTGAACTAGGACACCTAAAAAAAGAGGAGAAAACACACCTGGGGTTTCACTCTGGTCCACGTGCTCTCGCCTGGTGTGTCTGGCCAGAAAGCCATTCAGAAAGAAAAGAGTCATAGAGTTTGTATTTCACTGTCCCTTTGAAACCTTGTGCTCTTTTATCCAGACTTTTACGAAAGAGCTCTTTACTGGATATGGCTGACAATGTAGATTTAATCAAAATTTCTCCCCTGCCAGACCTTGTGTCTTGTTTCTGAAATAGTTATATACAACGACAGCTGAGATTTTTACAAGTTTAAACCAGGGATTTTGTGTAGACTCAGCGGTACAAAGTGTGAAACAGGGAACAATTCTGAAGAATCAGAAATGGAGAGTCTGTCTTCTTTTATCCTCTCTTGGTGACTTCTACTTCTTTCATACTCGCCAAAATTAAATTTGTTTCAATCACGTACCTCTATCTTTTGTTTTTTAAGGTGACAGCCTCTCTTAGTTGCCACGTTTTGGATTGTGTTCTTTTTAAAAATCTTTCTTTTGATCATAATACTACATTAAGTTGTCTTAACTTGTCCTCGTCTCTATCAGTTTCAAAAGATTATAATTTCTTACATCCTCACCCCTTTAGGAGTGTTAATACCTCTGCAGTGCTGCGCAGTAATTGTGTTAAGAAAACGCTGCACACAGTGAATACTGTTATAATCCTTTCTTTGGTCCTCTTCATGAAGTCATTCATTCTCTGCCCATCCTCTCTTGTCGCTACCTTGCATTTTTCTCTGTCGTGTCTCGTATGTCCTTTTCTCTTTCAGCTTCTTTTTCTGCCCCTTTTTTTTTTTTATTACAATTTCCTCCCTCCTTCGTTTTTGTCTTCTGTTTTCCATGATCATAAAGCATAGATAAAACTCCATCTTATGCAAAATACATGGGGGACGGGATGTTGCTGCTAAAAAAAGACATATATCTCTCTGCTGCTAAAAATAAATTTGTGTTACATAAAAAAGATGCACTGTTGCAGCGCTTTATATCATTTTGTTTAGCTGCAAGGAGTGAATATATATGGGAGTTCATCTCACACAGCAATCTAAGATAAGTTTAGATAAAAATCTCTTATTCTTAGTGAGAATTCTGACACCCACAATATACAGTATAAACAAGGAGCAGGAGCAAAGTACAATCTGTCACCCATAGGTGGCACCCCGAATTTTTCTATCTACAGTAGATACAGTGAGGTAGATAGATACAGTAGATCTCAGCATAAAACATGTTGTGAAATGTACTAATCTTAAAAGCCTGGACATTTTGAGTTTGACCTGTACTCTTTCATTATATATCACACATTTTAAAGTAGGATGTTTATATTATATGAGAACAGAAGGTTTCATGACTAAACTGATCTGTATTTTCTTCATGTATCTGATCTATATGAGGGCGTGGGGTCTTTTAAATAATACAGATGTTGCACCAGTGCAGCAGCCAGCAGTCCTGTGCCTCAGCATTTCTTTTTACTGACTAATGAGCGTAATCCATTCACTGGATTGATAACAAGTGTCTGTTTGATATGATACTGTGCATAAAACATCCTATTACTGTTTTGAGCTGGTAATGAGATGTTAATACGATTGTTGGAGCAGCGAAAGTATTGCAACAGATTTTTGTTCTCTGTCTTTGCATTAGACTCCATCTGTACAACAAATGCTGGGCCAGATTTAGACACATTCTGATAAATCACGAAGATTGGGACAGCAGGAATTGTTCCAATTACCAAGCTCTCAGAAACCACCGCTTATCTGATTAAATTTGCCATGTCGTATGATAATGACATCCATAATATGCACGTTAGGATCTACGTGTGCTTTTTTCTTTTATTCAATTTATTTTACTGCACATAACACAAATCCAAAAATAACCGATGATGTGTTGCTTTCAGGTTTGTTGTTACGAGATAATAATCTAATGTTATTTGTAGTCTGCGGGTAAATATAAAAACATATTACTTGCAACATTACAACAAACAAAAGGGCCACAGATGAAACATTTCAGCATGTGTACAGTACATGTACAAAGAAATCTAGCTGTTCTGTGTGGGTGTTACACTGCAGGTCGGTCTTGTTTCTCCCTAATTCCCCACCCTCGTTTTCTCTCTAACGTCCACACTCACTGACAGATGCTGAAGTGTTGAGAACAAATTCTACTTGAGTGCTGAATGAAACTGGAGCAAACAATGTGTTGTCACGCACACACATCTTAAGAGAGGGTCCTTTCCCCTTTATCTTCATCTTTTTTATTTTCTTGTGAACAGTCCTCAAAGTCACAGGATGTCTCAAAGCCCGCTTGTTTGTGTCTCAATTAACCAGCAAATACCGCATTTATGATATTTCAATTAAAACAGTATCTCGCTAATGAGCCGAAACAAGAACATAAGCTGCCAATTAACACCTAATTCCTTTATTCTGGCACACAAAGACTTTACATTTCCTATTTGGCTCGCTTCCACACAACATCATGGGAAGTAAAACAAGCTGTGTGCAAATTTGTCTTTTATGCTTTTTAGAAATATCTGGATCTTTGAACAAGAAGCCTGCTTGAGGAAACAATGTGTCGTCATGCTGTTTGTACTCTTTGTTTCTTAATTCATTTGTCCTGCATTAATGCAACAGATAGTGCAGAAAGACTGTACCTACGAGTCAGCTGCTGAATCATTCATGAGAATCGATGCTGAAAGGACCCGCAGATTCAGAATAAATGTATTATTTGGCAAACCTCTAGTTTTTACTATGGGAAATTCTCACAAGCTAGTATACAAACATCAGTAAAACACACACACAAATGCAAATTCCATATATTTCCACCCACAACTCTCACCTTGTAGTCATAGCAGCAGCATCCCTGACACTAGCAGCAGAGTTATAAACTCTGAACACTGACCTTTGACCTGTAAACTGTCATGGGGAATTATATGCCAGTGACGGAGGGCTGTTTAATTATGTATGAGGAGTGTAAGTCATGAATCCTCCTGATACGCTTTACGAACACTATATACTGATGTAGGGAGTGTGTCACACTGGTATTGGGAGAATTTATAGTATTCATTTATGTACACGCTGGGTCGCCTGTGCGTGCCAAGGTTTGTGCGCATAGTTTCTAGCTGCTGGAATTTATGTGCATCTTTATGCTATGGCGTGTTTCCTCAAACCCACATGTTAGGTTTAGTTTGAGCCTTTCAGAAGCTAACCTTTGAAGTATTTCATCATCGCTATTCCTCAGCATGTGGACATAGGAATGCCAGGGAGAATCTGACTTGAATTCAGACCCACAACATTAAAAACATTAAAACATGAAGCTGGAGCCAGGGGGGGGAAACAGTTAGCTTGGTTCTATCCAAATGCACAGTATATACACTGCAGTGTTTCGTTTTTACACTTCTGTAATAGGGCTGGGTATTATATCGATATTATATCGATATTGTGATATGAGACTAGATTTTGGATATCGATACATCATGATATGGCATAAGTGTTGCCTTTTTCCTGGTTTTAAAAGCTGCATTAAGGTATATAATGTTATTTTTTTATTATTTATAAGCCATTTCACCCAGCCCTAAACTGTAAATCTCAAAATGCCGAGCTACTCCTTTAATACTCCATGAAATTTAGAAGTCTTACATTCATAATCTTCAAAGTATAGACATGGTAAGTGCAGGACCAATTTAATTAATCGCTTTAATTAGTTAAGTGCTACTGTTGTAGTGTGGGACTGCCTTGAATGTGCAATGAGGCTATTTCATATAGCCTAAGACGTTGGACTGTGTGTGTCCTTGTCAGGATTGACTGGTTGTGGCTGTTTTTAGAGCATCATGGCATATTATTCATATATGCATGGATCCTTGGGAGGTAATTTACAGCTAATCAATAGGTCACCGGTAAATCAATAAATCCACTAATCAATACATTTCCATTTAATCACCAAACTGACTTTTGCATTTGAGCATGTGGCGAGAGTGATGTCAGTACATCAGCTTCATCAAAGATGCTGAAATGCTTCATGTGCGTTTTTTAATGGACCAAGGTGCAATCTGGACAGATTAGCCAGTGAGTGACAGAAAACGTGTAGAGTTTCTGCTGTCCTGGTGATTTAAGATGTTCATTGTCACTCCAGTTATTGAAGTACAATTGTGTGAAATACTGTGGCTGGAAGGCTCCGTTACATAAGAACAATACAATAAGTAAATACAGACACATTGTAGACAAAGAACACGAATAAAAGCTGTGTAAAAAAACATATAAAAAAGAACAATGTGGAGCCAGGATGGAAACTAGCCTGGGCCTCCGTCGTAGTGAGGGATTTGCAAGCCGATTGGCAGTAGTCGAGCATAGTGGACAAGCTGGGGTGTACGGTTTGACCATTTCCTGGATGTAGGATGGACTTGAGTCATTCACAGCACGGTAACAGTGTCTTGGATCAGATTTGAGCAACCACCGGCAGCCAGTGCAGGGTGTGGAGGAGCAGTGTAGTGTGGGCGAACTTGGACAAGTTGAAGGCCAGCCGGGCTCTCTTACATTCCGGATGATGAGCAGAGGTTGGACGGCACACACAGGTATACAAGCCAGGAGCGAGTTGCGGTGCTCTGGGCGTGAGATGACAAGAGCCTGGACCAGAACCAAGACCATAATTGTCAAGGCTGTTAAGATAATGAAAAGGCACGCTGAGGTGTGAGGGGAGGACGGGAAAAGTATTGGAATTACATCCTGAGCTCAGGAGACTAAAATTAGGGCCTGTCTGATAATCTAATAATAATAAGAGAGCAGAAGCCATATTGTTATTGAAGCGTGTGTAATCCATCAAACTGTTGAATTGAAGCCACCCAAGCAGCGCTGCTCTGACAGTGTGCTGAAATGCAGGCGGATCGGTTGAAGTTTCAGCACCATGGACAGCGACAACACAGCATCTCAGTCTCTCAAGTTGTAATACTGAAGACACAGTGATGTACAATCCCAGCCTGAGATTTTATTTTATTTATTATATATATGTTATTCATGAGGGCTACAGCTAACAGTTAATGTACCAATTATTTTCTCATTAAAGCGTTTTATCTATAAAATGTTGGAAAATAGTGACAAAAGCAATTTACCAGAGTCGTATGTAGGCATAAGTGTGAAATGTCTAGTAATCCAAAACTGAAACATTTTTACTTGATTATGATGCAGAATAAAGACAAGATGCAAATGATGTCTCCTCTGTTAGTCAGTAAATCAATCAATTGACTCAACTTTAATTTTCATAATTGTACTGTGGCTTTCATGTTGTGTATGTTCAACAGTATTTTAATAATTTATAATTATGGATAGAGACTAAGTTTGGTGGCCAAAGCACATTTTTGGTGGTCCAAATGTAAATGTGTAAAAAAAAAGAAAGAGCCTTCCTTAGCTGTGACACTTGTGTTGTCCACTTTTCCCATGAATTCTGATGTGGGATTTCCTGATAGCTTGTTTCCAATGAAAAATGAGCATGGCTTCTTGGCTGGCTGAGGAAACACACACCACAAAACATTATGTCCATAGATGTGTCAGATCCTAGCCACTTGAAATCCTGCTTCCATTCACCCATAAATCTTCATTGCTGTTTCTTTATTTCATAGTCTGCCTTTTGTGTTTCTGGTTCTTCTGTTAGGATTAGGCCAGTAGTTTGAGTAGGCTTAGTAAAGGCACACTTCTGTAGGCCCAACATATGGATAGCTAGCTGGCAACAGGTAACGTCCACTGTTCACAGTTAAACGTTGAACTAAAAGGCGCTAAGAAATCTGGATGTTTGTGCAACTGTAATATTGTGTTTGTGAAGGTTTGCAGTATTGGGATAAAACCTCACTTTCATGCACCATAGGGTCATCATTATTTTAATACTGGAAACACTGATGTAATATTATTTTCAATCACAGCACTTCCCATTATTTTTTACTAACCGTACATGGGCTGTCAAGACTGGACGGAAGCGTTTGACTGCATGAGAATAATCTTTGCTCAGATTTTATTTTAAAATACAGCAGTTAATCTCTGTGATACAGATAACACGTCCTGCTCTGAAGTGAGATAAGACTTGGACTGTCTATAGCAGAGGATTTGTGTGTGTTTCAGTGTGTGTGACGTGAAATTACATACTTGCCTTTATTACTTGCAGAATGATAGAGCGTCACCTGTTTAAAACCCTTACAAACTCGTGGGACATGTAGGTATGCCAGTCTGTGGATGTCTGAGCATGTGGTAGTCTCTAAATAATTGATATGGTAACTGTGGTAAGTCTGTGTGTGTGTGTCTCAAAGGCTGAGTCGTGATACAACTTTTCCAGATTCTAAGCCATTATGAAGGTTATGCAAGCCTCTGTCTGACTGCTGTATATTAACCTGCACTGCTCGTTGACCCAGTTCAATGCCCCAAAACTTGATAGAGAATTCTAATTTTTCACACCCAACCTGCCGGGTTGCTCAAATTGAGGTGCCATTTATCACACAAAGACGACAGACTGAGAAGATTGAATATTATTGTTTTCAGTCTGTGCATATTGCTGATTTAATATGCTGAAATAGATCAAACTTTTGGAGCTGCACACAGTCGTGTCTGTTGCATAAACAGTTACAGTAGTTTTTATCATTTTAAGGCATCAAATAAAAACAAAAGTTTTTTTTTTTTTTTATTAGTTTTTATTCCTTCATTTTATGGTTGCCTGCACATAATGGTTGTTTCTGGCTCCCAGATCTGTGAAGTACACATTAATCAAAGTGATGATTTTTATTGAATTATAACAGTTCTGTAAAAACTTGTCTGTTAAGTTTCTTTGCAAGAAAGGTACATCGTGAGCTTTGGGGTTTGCTGCTGCTGATCCATTCTCCATGAAAAGATAGCATATCTGGCACTTTATCTGTTGTGTTGGAGGGCTGGTGCTGCGTTATGTGACAGCCAAATGAAAAGGAGTGAATAAAAGATTTTTTTTAATATAACGAGTGTTGAAAGAGAATATGATTCTTCATGACAGGAAGAGTCTTTTTAACAAAATGCTTTGATCTGAGAGAGCATCGGAACCGAGCGCACACTCTCTCTCTCTGCCTGTCCTTCCTTTATGTAATGTCTCATTTCATCACTCTTTCGATCTGTGTCTTTCTATCTGTCCCCCTCAATGTTTCCCTCCCAGCTTCAGCATCCACGACTCTCAGCGTCACTCTGATAAGTACCCTGTTCAACTCTGTCTCGTATTCTCTCTATTGTATGCCATCAGAACCTCCTGCATATTCATAAAAAGAACAGTTTTCATCCTACTCGGGCACACTGACATTATTAGGCTATATGTGTTCTTATTCAAGATGATTTGTTGAGGCATGTAGACTTCCTCTATGAGAGCCTGCTGCCATATTTAAAGGACTAGTTTGATATTTTGGGAAATACACTTATCTGCTGTCTGAGCAGGGGTTAGATGGTAAAAGTGATACCACTCTCATGTCTGTCTGTTAAGTACTGTATAAAGGAAGAACCGGGGAATGATCAGCTTAGCATCAAGACTAGAAGTCTCCCCTGGTAGCCAGGCAATGTGTCAGTGGTGACAAGACTTCAGTAGTAGGCTGGCTCACCTTGTCCCTTTGCTCCCAGTCTTTATGCTAAGCTAAGCTCCATCCATCCATTGTCCGTAACTGCTTATCCTGATGGGTTGCGTGGGGGCTGGAGCCTATCTCAGCTGACATTGGGCCAGAGAGGCAGGTTACATGCTGAATAAGTCTCCAGTTCATCGCAGGGCTGCTACATAGAGATAAACAACCACTCATGCTCACATTCACACCTATGGCCAGTTTAGAGTTATCAATTAACCTATTAACCTGCATGTCTTTGGACTGTGGGAGGAAGCTTGAGTACGCAGACACAAAGAGAACATGCAAACTCTGCCCAGAAAGGCCTTACCACAGCCACAAACTCCCCAGCCCCCAGGGGGATTCAAACTCAGAAGCTTCTTGCTCTGAGGCGACAGTACTAACCACTGCGCCACCCTGCCGCCCGCTGATAGCTAAGCTAAGCTAACAGCATTTCCTCTACAGTTATTTAGGTTGGTTCGATAGAGCAGTATGCAATATTAGTGCCATTCTTTCATTTGTTTTTTTCAAAATACTTAATTTATGATAACGTCATTTGGTGCAGTAACACTACTGTAAGTGTAACGTTATCTTTGGATCTCACATAACTGCCCAGTGGCAAACGTTATGGTCTGGGCATGCTAAGTGCCGGGTGCTTGTCACTGCAATACAACATTGCAAATTAATTCCTGCAATTTCTTTTTCACACACAGCTATATTGTTACATTCAGGGTATGTGTATCATGTAAATTTACATACAGAAGCAACACACACACACACACACACACACACACACACACACACACACACCAGCATCAAGGATCACAGAGCAGGCCCCAGCACTGTGTTATCATGTTAACCCCAAATTCAACAGGCTAACCTATTAAACAAGCAGTAAAACAATATAAAACATGACCAAACTTAAAGCTTTCAAGTTTGAAGTCGGGTCACAGACAGCCTGTATCGATCCGTCTTTGAACTTGAACTGATATTGGCGCTTGCATTGCCCGTCGAATGTTTTGTAGCATTGATTTATTCATTTAACATGCATTGACGTGTATAACAAGAAGCAAAGAAAAGAAAAAAGAAACAACATGAACATAGCGGGTCTAGCCATCCCCTGCGGTTGGCTTGTCAATGGCGGGGTGTTTCAGAATTGCGGTTATTGCGACAGCTCTACCCCCTACTTGCGCTTGCTTTGCACTGGTATCGATTTTCTCATGTGACTCCCTGCAAGATAGCAAATAAGCGTATTTCTCAAAATGCCAAAGTATTATTTGACCATTGTTCTTGTCTAACACATTCAAAGAAAGGAAAGAACTCAACTGATTTGTCAACATGCAAAATTCCTGTAGTGCAAATGTTTTTTTCCAGTTTTGATTCTGACGCTACACATTACACTCTGATGCTGCTTTGTCCTCCAGCTGCCCAGCAATGTGCTGCACTGTGCCAGAGGTTGGAAGTGGGACAGGTTATCAACACACTCACACAATTTGTCAATATCGTAATGATCTCCTCTGTCACCATAAACACTTCTTTATTTAAGGCCTTTAACGCTTTTTATTGACAATCAATATGTGGCCTTCCATAAGAGTTTGGAAGCATTTCAATCATTTAAAAGTGCACGCAGAAATGAGAACATTGTTTCGCTCCTGCTTGTTCATTTTTATGATCTTTGCTCGGGAGGAATTCACACCTGGCTGTTGATGATTCCTCTCTATAAAAAGTTTTTCTCCATCACTTCCCACTGTCTCTGTACAGTAATTCATCTCTCACTCCCCCTCTGTCGTTAGCTCTTTTGTCAGCATCTGTCTCTCACTCTTTATCCATCTCTCTACCGACACTGCTCATACGATGTGCTGTTTCAGTTCAGTGATCTCACTCAGGTCGTTAGCTGTGAGTGGTGGCATCTTAAATCATGCTGGGGCAGCTTTAGTTCCCTCGAATTCCCCCTCCAAAATGTTTCCCTGTGCTTGCACTCGTCGATTCAACACACATACGCATTAGAACCCCTGAAACAAAAGCACACATGCTGCCAAATGCCACACACATGCGCTCTCATTTGCACAAAACAGCTAATTCCCATAACAACACCCCACTCACCAGCACACACATGCAGGCATCTAAAATGGATAAACCAGACAATGTTGTTTTATTGCATGTGTATGATTGGCCTGCTTCCTCTTTGGCTTAGAGTTGTAATGATACTTTTAATAGAAGTGCATTTCCTTTCCACCAAAATGGAGGGAATGTATGAGGAGTCCGTACCCAGTGGATGCATTCAGGGCTTAAATGACACACACATGCCCTCATGTGCACTGCACACACACACATACATGCATGTGAAGAGCATGAAAGGTCTTTGAAGATCAGCTGTAACATTAAGCTTTAATTTTTAAATCTGGTGAAAATAGGCTATGTGTCACCACGGGCCTCACAGGAATTAAAACCTCATGTATGAAAATTGTCCTCTCCATTTCTATTTCCCTCTCCATCTTTCCTTCCCTGCATCTGAGCCTTTATCTCAGTGCTTCTGTCGCTTTCATTTTACTCTCTACATCAGGCCATTTAATTACCTTTGTAGAAGGGCCAGAAGGGGCACAAAAACAAAAAATAAGTAGAAAAGCACAGCCTGAGTTAAAACTAAGTGTATCTGTGCTTAAAAAGGATAGTTCAGATTGGTGGGGATGTGGGGTTGTATCAGGTCCTTCTCAATAGTCAGTTTATTGCCTACAGTAGATGCCAGTTGCCATGCCCCAATTTGGAGAAGAAGAGAAGGACACAAGCACAGGAGAGCACAGGAGTCTCTGGTCTACCAAGGTTAGTTCAGATGCACAGAAGTCACACAATAAGACAAAGAAAGTAACAGATTGAGGCAGCAGTCGAGAAGCAACTCCCATAAAAAATGATCAAAAATGGTAAAATTATCTTCTAGTCAAGATTTATAAATACTCATAAACTTAGAATGTTTGCAGGTTATTGAAATAAAATCACAATGACGTGCTTAATTATTTATAAATGATTAGTGGGCCAGATTGAGGTTGAGGAAAGTGCCGGATTCGGTCCACCAGCCGCCAGTTGAACAGCCCTGCTCTACATCTCCTCCCAACCTCTTCCCATCTATCACTCTAACTATACTTTTGTCCCCTTAAAATGGAAAGAACAGCTCTAAATCTCATGGAGGAGCTATAGGACAGCACCCAGGGGAGCTCTGCCCGCCACAGTCAGTGTGTGAGCATGTGTGTGCGTGTGTGTGTGTGTGTGTGTGTGTGTGTGTGTGTGTGTGTGTGCGCACATGTGTCCATGTGTGTGCATAAGTCAGCCTATGTTTCAGTATAAATTTGTTCCCAATGCAAAGCTACGTGCAACTCACCGTCTGTTGGAAATATACGGGATGGAGGTGGGAACAGAACTGAGAAAAAGAGTGAGTGTGGAGGTGTAAAAGAATGTAAGAATAGACCAATTTTATCATGCAGGTAAATGAGATTGTGTGTGTGTGTGTGTGTGTGTGTGTGTGCTTTTATTTGTGCATTGGTGTGTGTGCGTGTCTGTGTGTGTAATTTGGGGTAACATTGAGTATGTGTGAGACATTAGAGGGGGATGTGTGGTTGTGTGTGCATATGTGCCTGCGTCTGTAAATTGGATATTGGGACATGGAAAATGAAAGTGAACAGCATGGCCACACAGAGCTATTTTTGTCCCTCCATCCATCTCTCAGTCCTTCTCACGCTCTCTCAGTTCTGGACCCCCCCCCCCTTCTCCCTAACTTTTATCCCTCCCTCCTTTTTTTCTCTCCCTGTCAACTCTCCCTTTCTCCTCCTGTCCAACATATCTGATATATCTCTGGCCATATCAGCCCAGTCTGACCAGTCCCCTCCTCTCAAAATCCCATCTCTTAAAGACCAGCCACACTTCCATCTGAGACCCTGGTTACAGCCCTTACCCTGAAGGGATGACTGTCATTTTACATCTAAGAGGTTATTACAGCGGTGCTCCACTTTGGCTTCCAAAGTGCAGTTTTTACAACAGTCAGTCTAAAATTATCTCTGCAATCCTGTCATAAATCATCTCCACACACACACACACACACACACACACACACACACACACACACTGCCTTTTACATGTCCTGCACAATCCTGCATCCAAAAGTCACATTATCAGTCTTTTCCATATTTATTGCATAATATTTAGTTATGTATTTGGGATTTCTTCGTTACTGCACTGAAGTAGCACTGTTGTTATGCCTCTTAGGAGAATTCGTTGGGAAATTCTGCAATAGTTATGTGGGATTTACCTCCACTCCTTTTCATCTTTTCCTTACCCACCTCTACAGTAGACAGCTCAGCCATGGTACATTAATCTGTATCTATAAAAATTCAATTTCTGCCTCAGCTACAGTAAGTGATGATTTTCATATGGGGAGAAATGAGGGTCACTCTGGCTGACCGGA
>JAJHUR010086100.1:0-22064 GCA_027495735.1 Lutjanus campechanus | reverse complement strand
CTTACAAGCCAGCCATCTCCAAACTCGCCATCTCGCAACTTGGAAAACAGAAAACTGTTTCTCAGAATAAAAGAATCATGTACTGACCTGGGATATTTGCCACAAAGTTGGTAATGATGCCTTTGGCATCACAAAGGCACTGCACATTCAATGAATGCGTGTGTTTGCGATTTCTGTACACATGCTCAGTGTCTGCGGGGGGCACAAGCTCCAAATCCACTCCAACAGCTCCAAAATGGCAGTGCTGGATAGGCGATATGTTTTAATGATTGTTTCCTCATTCGTTCCAAAAATGTTCACACGAGGGTGAAAAATGAGTTCTCTGTGTCTCCTTTCTTCGTTTCGATGTCTCCTTCTTGCAACAATAACCGCAGCCATGTGTGCGCAATTACATATCCAAATTGTTTGCACCTCCCTTTGACACGTGTTAAATATAGACGCAATTTCTATGAGCAAAATTGCTTTCAGGTTTGATAAATCACTTTGCGGGTGCTAAATTAATATATTTACATTTTCTCCTCCCAACACACGCAAAATTGCGTGTGAACGCCCCATATTGCATATTCATTGCAGCAGACGTACTAACTGGATGCAGACGTGCTATTTTGCACCTTTGAAAGACGCAATCCTTAGCGTGCACTGTTAGTAAATCAGTTTGTACATTTTTTTTTTGCGTGCGCAATGAGTTTGCACTCATTTTTATACACACAAACCTTTAGTAAATCCGGCCCTAAATGTTTGTGTCATCTTCTCATCAAACTCTTAGCAACAAAAACAGAAGTATTCCCAACATGTCGAATTATTCCTTTAATCGTGCATGTTGATATGCAAATGAGATCACTGTGGAGATGATCTCATGCCTTTGACTCACACCATTGGTGCTGACCGTGCGTGTGTTTTCAAAACTAAGGTAAAATTTTACATAGTTATATTTTTCCTTTTTGGGTGATATTTGCTTCTTTGGACAATGTTTTTTCTTTAATACACTGACAGTGGTTGGTCACAGTGGACTTGTTATGCAAGTCATGCTGGGCTCACACTACAGGAGTTTTAAAATCCTTCTTTCCATTTTGGAATCTGGTTGCATCACACAGATAAGGAGAAACTTAACAAATTCTCTTCTCTCTAATCTCTAAAACATGCAAACACTTCAAGATTTGAAAATAATGGCACATCAGACACAACAGGATTTTATCAAGATTATCGTCACAGAGGAGAGGCCAGGCTCTCATGTGATCAGAGATCTCACATGATTTCATGTGGAAGCAGATGTAAACAATGGTGATAGACATAGTGATTGTTTGGTATGTGAGAAAAAACAAAAGCAGAAGTTAAATGAGTCAGGATGAGAAAATGTTTGCCCAAAACTCCTGCAGTGTGAGCCCAGCTTAAGTGGGAGTCCCTCTGCAGGCAGTCCTGACTCAAAACTCTTCAAATCTTAAGTAGAACCCAAATGCAGGACACTCACAGTGAGTAGTAGACAATGAGTCTACAAAACAAAACAAAACCTTATAACAAAAGTCTTTATTGTAAAAGGGAATCTGGATGAGGGTCAGATTGCAGGTAAGTAAGTGAAACTATTTACCCTTCAGACCCTAGGTTACAATGTGTGTAACCAAAAGATAAAAGCTTTATTGAACATGAGTACAATACAAACTTTGTAACATGAGAGAAAAAAGTACAAGAAGATAAAGCTGGGAGGCTAGGAAGTGGCTTGCAGACCAGGTGGTGATCCTGAGGCAAAAGCAAAGCAGGTCAGTAACATGAAACACAAAGATACTGAATCACAAAAAGTCAGAGCTGGACATGAGCATAACTAGTTAGATATCAGAGGTATATATTCTGCAGATTGATGACATGATGATAGGTTATCGGCCGTTTGTGAGCAGGTTTGCAGGACAAGCTGAGCGAGGAGCCAGGATCCCCCACCCATGCCAATATACACACACATGCAGACAAATACACAGAGACAAACATGGAAGCACTGGGAATGCAGAGAAGGGAGAAACACAGGGAAACAGGGGATAACATTGGAATAACCTACTGTCACAGCCATAACAAAAGCAACGTTTCCACCACAGGAACTTTCCCCAGGGACTTAGAACCTCTGAAGGAACTCAGCATGTTTCCACCACAGGGACCAGGGTATGAATTAAGTTGCAGGGACATTATATTACCCCCCCAAAGTCCCTGCTCAGGGAACTTGGGCTTGCAGCACTGAACATTTCTGATTGGTTGACTACTCATAGCATTTTATTTCAGCCACCATTTTTCAGCCTGTTTTCTATCTGTAAGTCTTGCATTCTACGTGTTTTTGAATCTGCTTTCATACTACTGCTTGTCTTTTTTTCCAGTGCTGACTCAGTGACCCTATTTGCAAAGTAAATCATGATCAACAGCAGCACAACTTGAATCTCCTTCATGATTACTGTTATTGCAGTGTCGCACAAATAATGATGCCTGTCCATTGCTCTGTATGGCATCATCATTGCTGTATGGTAGCGTGCAAAAATGAAGTCATCGCCTTTTCACACGTCAGCAGACTAATTTGCATAATGTTCACTAGTCTTCAGGCCGCAGTGGAAACATAGACAACAGCAGGTTAGAGGAACCTTGTAGTCCCTTGGACAAATAGTTCCAGGTACTTCGGGTGGAAGCTATAAACTGCAGATCAAGAGATCTTTCCTTCCATCTGCTGATAATCTGGGAGGTAATGACTGATACTGGAGAGTATCATTTCCACTTGGTGCTCAAAACTCTAATCCACAGACCATATATTAAATATTGGACAGAGCCTTTGGGTCTGGAAAGTGAAATCAATGCAGAAATGGCCAGGAAGGGACAACTCAAGTGGTTGCAAGAAAGTCTGATTTGTACAGACATTTATGGTAAAATGACCCTATTTCCTGCTTGAATTACAACCTAAGTAAAAAGTTTTCCAGTTTCCAAGTTTATAGTCTAGCTGCAAATCTTCTTCAATACAGCATGATGTTCATTTAGTGAATTACGGCCCCAATTATAGTAAAAGAGACGATAAAGCAGAAACATATTTTGCAGTATTATGTTGCCAGGCAGGCCACCATTATTTCCTGCTGAAGGGACAAGCCAAAACCAAGCACCGCTCAAGTCATAGTACATCACCCACCAGCTTCATACTCTCATTGGTATTGCACATGCTCTGGTTGCAAAAAAACAAAATGGCAACACCCCATAATACAAAACTCAAGGTTGTCCACAAACCAGTTGGTGATGTCACGACAGATGGCTGCATATGTCCAGTTTTGCAAACCCATGTACGCAAAGCTCAGAACCAGAAGTGACCTGTACCTGCCCGGAACCATGAATATATGCCCCATGATCCGACTCGTGATTAAACACACTTACAGTCACTTACTTGGGTTCTCAACTGGTGCAGAGTCTGTGTTCCTGCAGCTATCAATGTTTTCCATAATGACAATGAGCTTTCCTTGCCGCAAGCAGCTGGTAGCAAATATTTAAAGGTCATTCATGATTTATCAAAAAAAAAAAAAGATAGGCTATGGTTTGCACCCACTGCCCACCCACAATTTATTTTTACCACACCGTGAATTTATATAATTACCCGTTTACCCATTACACAACGTTTTTGCAGATCACCCAGCAGGTACTCGACCTGGTGCAGGACTCTACATAATGGTTTGCTCACTTCTGCCTTAATCCTAGGAAGCAATTAGTGATTTAATTTAATAGTTAGTTTCTCCCTCTGGCAGAGCCTAACCCCTAACATTTCTGTGATTTTCTGGTCTTTCACTTTTAACATCACAAAGCCCCACAGCCTGTGTTCACCAACTAATCTTGTAAGTTGAAGACAGCAAGGTAGAACCTGTCAGAGCTGCATTTATCTGTTTGAATGAAAAGGTTCACCTGCTGGGCTCTAGATTCATGATTTTTGCCTCCAGGCTTCGGGGGGTTTTTTTTCTCTCAAAAAGATGACCATACGATGCCAAAAGCATCCCAGTCAAATTTAATGAGAAGGTGAGACAGGTACAAAGCTTTCAGTGTCTGGTCTTCAGGGCACCTTATTAAACTGACTGAAAGCCCTTTGGCGTTATCAGTCCCATTTGATGTTATTGTTGCCCCTGTCCTTTGGTTTAGTTTCTGTCTGCGTCTACCCATTAACTGAACTGAGACAAACCTCACAACAACCTCAGTGCAGCAGTGACTGATGGTTTTATCTCTGTAGCACCTGTGCATCTAATAGAGGAGGTTTCATATGATTACTGTAATTACACTAATAGATCAACATGACTGGAGTGATATCATTAAAGGTAAAATGTTACACATACAGTAGCCAATTTAAAGTGTATTCAGAGGTCAAAGTGAGCACAAGTCCAGGGGGCAGAAGAGATACAGAAAGGACAGATATAAATGGAGGCCCACTGTCTATCAATCACGCCTCTCTTCTTATTTCCTGTTTCCACATGTTCTGTCATTATCTTTCCTCTGCTTCTGTAAAATGAATCAGAGGCCCAGACACTGAGTTAATTTCCCAGTCATCCGCCTCATGTGGGCGTGCGTGTGTGCATGTGTGTTAATTTCTTGCCCATAGTGAAGCAGATTGTTGAGGAAAATGGCCATTGCATGCTGGGAGTTTTATGCAATAAGACAGAGAGGACTTGACTGTACCCTTGGGCCAGTCTGAAATGACTGTGAAAGACTTCCTCTCTCTCCGGTTTGATGTCATTGTGCCTTTTATTCTCCTTTTGTTTCTCCTTATAAATATTTTTCTCATATTTTAGCTGCGTTTCCATCAAAATGACTGTGAATTAGATACAATCAAGTCATGCTTATCACATCAGTGCTCATTTGTGAAATACTTCTCCATTTTCTTCCTAATTGAAAAGAGGATTTTCAATTATAATTGTGCATAAAGGCTTTGTTGTACACTTTTTGTTACGTCGAGGTAATTTGCTCAAGAAATTGTTTTGAACAGATACCTCTTAATTTTTTCCCTGTATTTAGTCTCCTTTCTGCCATCTTTACATCTTCATTCTGCTCAGCATCTGCATGAATGGTGTGTGAATTGTGCATTCACATAACCTACATAAATGTCCCATTTTTAGCAACAATATTAACAGTCCAGACTGAAATATTTTGACAAATACTGAGTGGACTTGTTTTTAGATTAAGCAGCCAGCAGCAATGAGATTCCCATCAGCCCATGCTGTACATTGTGCAAGGACGTGCACAGGGCTCGGATAACATTGCATGAACAACAGAAATGCCCGAGGATTAGCAGAAGAGAGACCAGTATATATGTATGTACATTTCACATTTCAGGCTGTTCTATCTGAGGGACAGTAACGTTTGATTACAAAACAGAGCCCAGGCAGTTTGGATCTGTGATCTCACCTCCTCCACTACTAGTGCTCAACACCAGAGTCCCCCAGGGCTGTGTGCTCAGCAACCTCCAGTTCACACTGTACACCTATGACTGCAGCCCCAAACATGGAGAGAACTCTATTGTGAAGTTTGCAGATGACGCCACCATCATCAGTCAGATTTTAAACAATGGCCCAGGTCAGGAAAACACTAAAACACTCAACCACCCAGAACATCATTGGAGCTACCAGCATCAGCATGTGCAGAGCCCAAACAATACTAAAAGCCAATACCCACCCCATCAAAATAGTTGGTTCATTCTCATCTCTTCAACAAATCGACTATAGAATTTTAAGTGTTGTTTCTTTATGAATAGCAAAGAAGGAACTGCATTTAAAGCTACATAACCTATTGTATCATTGGTCATCTTGTATTGTACATTAAAGTGAGTTTGATGCATTAGACCAATTTCATACAACTGTGATATTTAAAATGATAAATTGATTTTTTACAGTAGCATGGTTATTTACTTGAAGGACTAACTTATCGTTATATGCAATAAATATTAAGCATCTACTTTCTCTCCCACCTGTGTTTGTCTTGTTCCAACAGAGAGGGGCAAAAGTAACAATTTCCAGCATCAATTTTTATGAACTCTGATTGTGTCCAACTCATTTACCCCCCCCCCCAAAAAAAAACAAAAACAAAACAGTTATTAGTAGAGGACGTGTATGTCATTCACAATGAAAGATAGTTACTCCTAAAATGCACCTCTGCGCAAAGAGAAAAATGCAAAAAAGTTATGCCTTCCCCCTGCCCTCCCCTACACGAGAAGAAACAAGGCTTCTGCACTCTGGTTCCTTTCCAAAACACTCAAAGAAAATAAATCAAATCTTTTCAAGGCATTTCCTGAACCTTGCTCCACTCACCTGAAAAGAGCACAAATGCAATAAAGTGTATTGAAAATTTTGCACTTTTGCCCCTCAATTTTTCAACTAAGGTGAGAGGAGCAAGGCTTAGTAAAATCCTTGACAACATTTGCTCGGCTTGTGAAAGGGAATAACTGTGGCACAAGGCCTTTTCTCCCCTTGTGACAAGAAGAGTGAAAAAGTGTTCAGGAACACAATCATAGAATAAGTGATATTTGAAGTTTTAGGTCAGTCTAATACAGAAATACAAGACACGTGAAGCTGAATTTTTATTTTTATGTCACCTCTTGTTATAACTTTTTTCTTATCTGACTACCTGAAGTCCAGTGTTGTCTCTTACTATACTTGCAGTTTTGTTTTCATTTTATTTCATGTCACCTTTACTTTGATAATCTGACTCGATAATGAAATGAGTGCGCTGATGTGCCAGCACAGGAAGATCAGTCGGATTTATTTCTCTTGGAGGCAGCGTGACAAGTCTGGATACAAGATGAAATAATGTACCTAGCTCATTATTTTTTGGCAGTGTAGTCATTACATATCATCTTTATGCATTCAATGAGCTGGCAGCTCAGGTCTGAAACTCACAGATGCTCTACACAGATAGGACACACACACACACACACACACACACACACACACACACACACACACACACACACAAAGCTTGGCTGGTGGTAAGAAATCCTTCAAAAGCTCAATTTTTATTGACTTTTTTTCTTCTATTTATGCTTTGTAGACGAAGAACATTAATCTGTATTTTTTCAATTTTGAATACACCAGTTAGGCAAGGTCAACTTCTTCTACAGGCCACAATGTTAAGTAGGACCAACTTCAAAAATTCAAAAGCAACAGTGAAGGTTAACAGTGAAAAGAAAGTGGAGGCAACAGTGAAGTGTCCCTGCGTATGCCCTTAAAATAGGGAGTAATATTAAGGTTGAGGTTGATATTTATCTGTTATCATCAAAACTAGATGAGAACAAAATAAACTGAGAGATGTAAAAACCTAATGCGCTCTCAGTGGAAAACACAATGAGATATGACCTGCACCCTGTACGGGTTCAGATCCACATTTTGAATTGGGTTTGAGTTGGGTCCTGTTGTATCACTGTGGGTCCCAGTTCTGTTTGACATTATGTGTAACACCTGAGTGGACCTGGCTGTGATCATACAGCGCTGATCACAATGGAATTGCTGCTTGTGTTTATGTATTGTAACTTCAAATATTCAGCAACTGCAAGCAAACTCATGAGTGAGTTCATGAGTGAGCGCTCTGCTCAGGAGGCAAGAGGTCAGAGAACAGAGGTCAGATTTGACTCAGAGAGCACAGATGATGATGCAGACTAGCCATGCTATTGTTAGCACCTGTGACGACAAATGAGCAGTTGTCATTATAGTTCAAAAGGGCAAACAGTGGAAGTTATCTTTATTATGCTTGATGCAACAAAACCTGACAGCTGATTCTAAACAAATCGTGTTTGTCATCCATCATCTGTGACAGCAAGGAGACTTTGAAGCTAAAATGACAAGTGAGTTAGCCATGCTGTTTCAATCAGCAAGAGAGGATGGATTATTTGCAGGGGAGAGGGTCGCTGACATTACATTAAGGTTATACATTAAGGTTTTTTTTTTTTTTTTTAAGGTTTTGGACACTTGTAAATTATCATCAACTTGATTTTCCTGGCATTTTTTTGTGCCCTCAAAAAACTGTCAACACCAAAGGCCAAGAGGCTTTGCCCCAAAAATGATAAAACTCCACACTTTCTAAAGTGTTAAATTGATTTGCATGCTTTAATAACTCAGTGTGTAGTCATGGTAACACAGGTTAGCTAGCAAGCAAGAAATCAAGCGTGTTCTAATTAAAAAACCTTTAAACTAAAATGAATAAACTAATATATTCACCACTTTCTAGCCAGCTTCCCAGGTTAAATTACTTTGGGTATGTTCAGTTCAATTCATTCAAAATCAAAGCACACTTTTATTGCAAGAAAACACAATATGTGTGTTCAAAGTGTGTGTTTATTCAGTATGTGTGATTTGGTTGTTGTTCTGGAAATGTTTTGTGGCCACAGACAAAATCTTGTTTAAAATCTTAGGGCCAGCCGTGGCTCCAGGTTTCGAATAATAGACGGCTCTGGTTTCATTTCCAGGTATTTTTGGGTTCAGGCAGAATTATTTGGACCTGTGAAGACCTTTAAAATACACTCAAGACATGTATATGTTGTTGTATCATGTAGCACTTCACAAGCTTTCAGAAAGACCCCAGCAATACGAGGACACACACACACACACACACACACACACGCACAGCCATCTGCAGGACTCAACATTGGCAGCGCAACAGTACACCACCAGTACATACACCACCTCGCCCTTATGTCGAAACCAAATAATAATTAAACTCATTCAACATGGACGCTGCAGCAGGTGCAACCTGCATAAATACATAAATCAAACTGACTAAACACCTCTTACAGCCTGTCTACACAGGAGCTGTGTTAGCCTTGTTTTTCTGTTGTCCATCTAACCCGCACCGGATACACTTTTATTTTCATAAGTTTATCTGTTTACACTGGTCGCAGAAACAGTTTACAATTTATCACGTCAATGCACCTCAAAGTGTACTTCTGTGCTTTAAATCTACGTTGTTCTGTAACAATAATTATAGTGTTGGGCTCTGGGAGCTGCAACCTCGAGATGTGGTCTCTCCAAACTGATCTGATTCCAATCAAAATAAGTTTTGCTCATGATCACACCTTCCATTAACATGTGCATATGGAGTAACAGGTGTATAAACAACCACAGTAGCTGCTGTGGATCTCTCAGTTCATTTCCAAAGGGCAAAGCTTCTTGTAGACAGGTGATTAGGAAGAACATCAGATCAATCAGACCGGCCTATACAGGTACTTTGCCGAAACAACATGGCTGCACCCTCTTTTCGGGGGTAGAGAACTGAAGATCCAATAGACAACAATACTTTGCAATGCAATGTTTTTGAATTAAAACTTTGACAATTTTGTATGAATTCATGTTGAGTTAAACAAACTTTTGTTTCATAGAAAGTCTAAGAATTATTCTGTGACTTTGCCTGAACCTGAGCGTTTGTGCTACCTTATTAAATGAAGGTTAATCAGCCAGCCATCATGCTCCTTCAGTTTTCCCCCACAGCAGTCTGACGCTGCTATGCTGCAATGTTATGACTGAACTCCAGCAGCCTCCCACACAAGCTAACTTTAGCACTCCATCAGTTGTAACAATTACCGTTCAGTGTAGGCTAATTCATTCTTACCGCTCTCCTTTTGGGATCCTTTCATTTCCAAGATGTTTATTTGTTATACAGCCCACTACACAGCAGCTTTTCTGCACTTTCCTATCTCTCCAATTATATGAAACCATGAGACGTCCCCTAAATTGGGGCGTGGCTTTGGTGACACATCCTGGATGATGTATTGCCGGTCTGAACACCTGCACACTGTCCTTTTACTTGCAATAAACTTTATTAAAGATGCAATGTTTTGGTCCTTGTATACCTGATGAAGGACCAAAGCATTACGTCCAAGGAATAAGGACCATAACATTGTATCTTTAATAAAGTTTATGAAAGGACAGTGTGCGGGAGTTCTCTCTTCACAGAATAAAATACATCTGGACACAACTGGACAGCGCTGAACGCAGTAGCGCGGGAAGTGGGGTACTGCCGGGGCTGCAGCCCCCCCTGGTGGTGGCTGCAGGCTGTAGAATCTTACACTCAGCAGTAACTGTAAACTTAAAAATTTTAAATAAAAAAAAAAAAAGAAAAAGAAAAATATATAAAGTATGTGTAGAAGGGGTTTAAACAGAGTTGTGGGAATGTGTGGAAAAATATATTTTAAAAAATAAAAAATTTAGAAGAGGTTGACACTCTGGCTGTGATGCACGTACACAGCAACATTCTGGACAGACTGGATGTGCCATCTCTTGTTAGGAGCGCCAGAACGCAAGGCCACGTTTGGTGCTGTGTAAATCAAGGTAAAAAATGATTTTATTCATAATTACTCTCACTGTGCATTTACTGCTTGTTTATTAATTCCAGTCACGTTTAATGTGTGTGAGATCCTGCTTGTGTGTGTGCGTACCTTACATACGTGAGGCTATAAGTAAAATTTCATAACTAAAATTATGGTGAAAATATTTAACTTTTGCTAGACGGCATTTCTCTGAGCCACTCGTTAAGAGGAAATAATTTATTTGCTGTGGAAAGAAGGCAACATAATGCGGAATTATAGGTTAAACAATCTTTGCTTCCTCTAATTGAGTTTGGATAACAGCAGTAGCCTAATAGTAGCTGCAGCAGCAACAGCTTTAGTTGCTAACAGCTGTCTTGTTTTTATTTCTTTATTTCAGATATGCGAAGTTTGTTGGCCATGGTGATCGCCGCTTGCTGTTGGTTTGCGGGACTTCTGTTTTTCTACTGATGTTTTTTTGATCTATCATGTCAGAGGTAGTGAGTTTTGGAGTATAGACATTTGATTGTTTTTGCATCTTCAGCACCAAGGACAGCGCTTAAAAGGACAGTGTGGCTGTTAAAGTGATTTTGTTCTGTGGTGAATTACTGTCGGCCTCCTTATGGAGAAAAAAATGTAATAAAATTTGGATTTGTTAGCACTTCTTAATATTTTATTTGTGTGTAGCTTGTGGCAGCCAGTCAGCAGCCTAGTGAGTGGCGATGTGCGATGCACTATACAGCAGGAAAAAAAATACAATGATGTCACTCATTCATTCATTCAGTTGGCAGCCCCCCCCTACTTAAAACATCTTCCTGCGCACCTGGCTGAATGGCACATGTAAGTTGGGGCACTGTTTGGTCCAGTTTCAAGTGGAAAATCTGGCAGCCTGGTGACAAACTTTTCTGTATTACAGCCAAACAGTACATAAAAATGTGTTTCAGATGGCATTTGAGGCGAAAACAGGCAACGTACTAACAGAATCTTGATTCATATTTGACAGTTTGATCCGGGTTTCATGAGCCAGGAGTGTTGCCCTTGAAACCTCTGACATGTGACTTTTCACATCTGGACCAGTGAAGCCCCTCTGTCAGTCATCAAATCAAACTCACCTAATATTAAATAAACAGTTGTGACTGGTTTGACCAGCTCCAAGACAGATGGAGATCCCTCTGAACAGCAGGATGATGTATGTGCCAGAGCTAATATAACATGAGCCTGCAGATTCGTCTGTTTTTTATGTTAGCTGCAGCCCATAACACACAACACATAATGCTTGAAAGCAAAAATAGTCTGCCAAAGCTTTTCTCTAACAAAAGGCTACACTTGTCAATTTGTAGGTGAGTTTCATGACTGATTACATAATTAAGGTAGAGGCGACTTAATTTTGATTTTTTACCCATGTTGAGGCCCTCCTAGGCCCTGAGCTCAGGTCCACCACTAACACCCTTTGATGATGCTGAGACCCCCCAATGTTCAACCAGCAGCTGTCAGCATTAAAAAGGAGGAGTTTTGGAAAGACTCACGATTATGCAGAGTTTCTTGCCTCTCTTGCTTGACAGTAACTGGGTTGTTTTTGTTCATTTCTTTTTCAGAGGCACCTCATGTCACGATAGGCATTGCTAATGATTCATTTAAGATGGCTGGAGCAGTCAGTTAGAGACACTACCCCACAAAAAAAAGTGACTTCTAAAGAAGGCACAGGCAGAGACAGGTCATTATGCTCAATTAGGGTCCCATTTTAACCAAAGAGCCATCTGAAGAGACGATTACAGTTGATGTTTTGACAGGCGTTCTCTTCAGATATGCCCTCTGCTATAATTGCTAATAAAAGTGGTGTTCTGTTTGAGTCAAGCTGCAATTAAAGTCAGAGAAAATATGATCACTGAGTGTACTGCCCTATCTCATATTTACTCCAGTGGAATTGAACTGAGACTTTACTGGATGGACTCCATTTTGGTTAAAAATAAAAATAAAAATAAAAACACTCTTTGATCAATTAACTAATGTGTTGAAATTACTTGTAGCCTTTTGCCTATTTGTGTTTAGTGTGGATGTATTTTACATTTTATTTTACTTTTTATTTTGTGTATGTTATTAGTTAGCTTAGAGCTAAGCAATAATTCAATATTGTTACTGAATATATAGATACTTACATTCTGTTTCTGTGTATTAGAACTCTATTGCTACTACTCTTCTACTGCCACTTCTCTAGGTTAAACCACTGGTTCAAGCAAATGGCAGTTTGAAATCAGTGTGGTAGTGTGGCCGAGTGGTCTGAGGCCATCATTAACTCCAATTACTTGGAGTATCAGCCCACAATCTCAGGGTTGCAACAGAACACTGCTGAAGTGCTTAAGTGACTGCTGGGGAGTGGCCATTGCTTGCAGAGGCAAAAGTTTTTGCTCTTAGCTGAGGCTGTGACTCAGCCCCTTCAAAGTTCACCAGAGCTTGATGCAAGACTAGACAAAGAAGGATTTCAGGTTGTATTAGACCTGTGTATTCCATGTAGTGGTAGGTGATGAAAGCCTGAGTTTCACTGTCCTTGTCCATTAATTTCTTCAGGACGAAAGCACCCAAGTCATTATTACAAGCCTTATTGCTTGGAAGTGTATTTAGCTAGGATGAGATTTTGCCAGTCTGGTCCTGTTTGTTGCAAGTCCTTTTGATTTAACATATACTCATATACAAATACATTGACAGATAAGAAATTAGTTCAAAATCACTGATTGCAGATTCACACCCTTGCACCAATAACCGGGAGCAGAGTGGCGCAGCGGAAGCGTGCTGGGCCCATAACCCAGAGGTCGATGGATCGAAACCATCCTCTGCTAATAGAAGATGTTGCCAACCAGTAGGGCTCCATCAACTAGGGCTGAGCAATTGGATGAATATAGCGCCCATCCACGATGGACTGAATCCAATGCCTGCTGCTTTTTTTGGGCCGATTATTTGTCATTTTGCTAATGTAATGGTCCACAGAGTGACAGCTGATGCTTCGCAACACACTCTCATCCAGCAGCACACTGCACATCCACTCAGCTGGACCATGAGTGCGCTGAGCTGGGTGAGGAGTGAGAGGGAAACAGCCTGCAGAATTAGACTCTTTGCACTCTTTTGACACAGTGAATTAAGGCTTTAATTTGACCAAACTTGAGTTGGTGATTGTTGAAAGAGTAGACAGACACAAAGACACTTTTGGTGAGAGTTTATGAGGCTCATCTTAGTTCAGTAAAAGAGAGAAAGTGTACGGTCATATTTCTCTGTTTAAAAGGGAAACTAGGTTTGAGAATATTTAATTTCTCCTTTGTGAGTTTGTTTACTGGATGTAGTGAATTCGCCGGGGGGGTGATATCACCAATTGCAGATGGATGGGCTGATGATGGTCAGTTGGAAAATTTTAACATATCGCCCAACCCTACCATCAACTTCATCCATACCAAGACTTTACACCAAGACTTTTGTTCCATTGAAACATTTGTACTTTTTTCTTGGAAATACCACTGGTCCAGGCAAATGATTCCTCAGAAGCAGAAGCTGAGGTGGTGTGGCTGTATGTGTCTGTTCATCTCACACAAGAGATTCCTCTTCATTAAACTTGGTGAGGTTTCTCCTTTTGCCCGTTAATCCAAATCAATGGTCTAAAGACAGAGTGTGTCTTAGGGTGAACAGATGGTTAGTAAGTGTGACTTTGCTAGAGTCCTGCTATAGGTCGGGTACCTGCAGGTACCTGCTGGATGACTTGTAGAAGTGTTGTGTTATGGGCAAAAAATATATTTATATAAATTCACAGGTGCGGGCATGGGTAAAGACTGCAGACATGCAGCCAGTGAGAACAATAACATGTTTCTTCTTAGAGAAATTATAAATGAAAATGATTGTGCAGTATTTTTTAACATTTATATTCACAAATACAATAAAATCAAGTCTAATCAGCCAGCAGGATTTTATTTTATTGTGAAAGCCTACAACACAACCTTTGACCCCACATCCTGTCACACAATCGAATGTCACTGTTTGATCTGACAGCCATGAGGCTAAAGCTCTAGCTAAAATGGATGACATAAAGGCACCGTGTCAGTTGAGAACTGTCAGAACTTACTGTAAACTGTGTTTAACCACAGATATGGGTCAGGTTGCAGTGGTTCTGGGCAGATTTGACTTGGAGGTAATGGGTTGGTTCTGGTTCTCAGCTTTGTGAGTGCGGGCATGGATGGGTTTACAATCCTGGCCACTGCAGGATTATTTTAATGTTCTTCTTTTTTTAATTTTATTTTCCTCTGGCTTTTTGACGCCTTTATTTTGATAGTACAGATGAAGATAGGCATGCAGTGAAGGGCCCTGGCCTCTGGTGAGGATGCAGCCTCAGTACATTGGTCAGACACTTTATGAAGTGAGCTACCAGATGCAATTCTCACCCGTGTTATTGATTGGTTTTAAGCTATTGTCAGCCCACTGGTTTCCGTGGTGTTCACTGCTCAGAATTCAATGATAAGTTAGATTGGTGTTCTGTAATAACCTGACATATTTTACAACTGCAGAAATCTAATAAAATGCATTTTGTCAGAGAAAGTTTCTAGGCAAACTTAATGACTACAATTATAAAATCCATGATAACTCTTGAACGCAATTATTCACATAAGAGAAATCTTCATTTTCTTTGGTTACCCTGGAAAATAAAATGTGCAATATTTCCATATTTGAAGGAAAAAAGAGACTTTGTTGAGTCAGATAAATGCAGGTAGCACAAAAACCATTTGCAGCCTGGGACTGTAATTAAAGTTTTCCATGGAAAATGTGTTAGCGCAATACTGTGCCTACATACTGTGTGTGTTTGTGTGTCATGTATAAAATTAAGTTGAGTAAGGCAGTGAATCCAATGTGGTTTTATTACTTCTCTTTCAGACAAACCTGCCTTGCTGCCCAAGGGAAGGTGACTCACTACACACAGATACACAAAGTGACCCAGAAGGACCTGCAATACAACTTAATCCAGTGTTAATCCAGATGTCCACACCTTGTGTGCCCCTATCTCTCCTCTGTAGCCTTTACATTCGACAGCACAGAGCTAATCCTTGACTCTCACAGTCAAGAAATGAGATACGGTACGATGACCCAAATGTCTTTAGGTATGTAGTGAACTCTGCAAACTGAATTCCAACTGAGCAACCTGGAAGAGCCAGGCTTTCAACAAACTAGCTTTCAGAAGTTGAATTACTTCTTGGAAAAAAAAAATTCCGTCTGCTCTTACAACATTTTTAAACTTCTTTACTTGCACAATGTAGTGTGACATTGTGCATGTTACAAGTTGCATGTCTGTTTACTTCCTGACAATGATATAGGAAAGTTACCTTCACCTACAAACTTTTTTTTTCATCCTTAAGTTAGTTACTTCATCATTAACAGTAAGCTTGGTGCATATTGTTAATAGTATTTACTGTTTATTTTGTGTTTTTCAACATTTTTGATAATCACCTTAATGTCTAAAATAACTATTAGCAAAGTTTGTGAACTAGCACCGTCATTGTCATTCACACTCAACAGAAACAAAACAAAACTCATCAAAAATGTCTTAGCTCATCTTTACAATTTTCCAAAAGGAAAATATAAAAATGAATGACAAGTCCTCCGCCGTCAGTTGTCTGTTAATGTAAAGTTAAGCCCATTATCTGGAAAACAAAAGCCCACTGCTCTGAAATAACACACTCTGTATGATGAATTAAGTGGCTGCTCGTCTCAGCCAGTGGTTAACAGTTATAAACATCTACGCCTTCTACATTTTGGTCCGTTTATGATTTATTACAGTAAATATATTACAGATTTCTCCTACAAAGATGAAAAATAACTAAGTTTGTAGACCAAGGTAACATTTCAATAGTGTTGACAGGAAGTAAACAGATGTGATTTGGGGTGAATGAAATCTGACATACATAAAGTAAAGTACATAAATCTATCAATGGCTTGATGAGCATACAGTGCGTTGGTATAAATCATAATCACTGTTCAGTAGATATAGATTAATTCATTAGTGTATTTAACATCACATATGGTCATTATGCATCTGTTTTTGTGTGGTAGAACTCTATTTTGTGTGTTGTCCAAAATCCCCCATAAGAAATATGGATTTGTTTTTCACAGTAAGCCTACAATAAAGTCTGTTCTCAACAGCCACAAGGTATTAAGCCACAATACACTAGAATTTTTATTTTGATGCTATTATATTAAAGTTCTGTGACAGAATTGTAATAATCAAGAAAAGCAGGTGGCAACAGCATTCATTGCCTCTCTCTGGTAGTTACCTCAGTATTGTTCCCGTGTTGCCTTAGATGCCTTATTCTACAGTTGTTTGTCTTGCTGAAATTGTTTTATTGGAAGCTACAGGCTAACAAAAGCCTCTGTTCTTTCCTCCCAAAAAACTCTAATTTCATTAGCCACAATCACAAGTGAAAGTAATTGAAAGTGCTTTTCTAACCCCAGTCCTCACAGCAGCCACACATTACACTGACCACTTTTAAAACCTCAAGTTTCTTTGAGCATGATTCACCTTTGTTCTGGTAAAAAGCAACTATTTTGCAGATCCCTTAATGCTCCACAAGGTACATGCAGTATTAAAGCTTTAGAAAGATGAAGGCAAGCTTGATAGCAAACTGTCAACTGTTTACACATCCGGCAGACATGGAGCTAACCAGATTGTTTGTTACACAGACCCATCTGGGAAGTTGCCTTTAGAAACTGTTTGGAAAAAGGCAGGCACTTTTTAAAAAAACAACACTTGACAGGTGATTGAATGAACCCTCTGTGTATCATGTCTAACACGGGCTAACTTCAAACACTCAGATCAAACTCTTGCCGGCAAGGAGAAGAGCAAAAACATCTTTTCCACTGAGAAAAGCCATCAGTGCCGCATTTTGCTCTTCTGTCAATGAAGAAATTCTCTCCAGTTCTATTACAACGTCTACGGTAACCTCTTCAGGATCTGCCAAAGTTTGTTTGAGAGAAGTCACTTCCGTGGATGCTTCTTTCTGTCGTCACACTTAAAACCATGACTGTAGCTGCCGTTCCTAGGATTGGCTGCACAACTTTGAATTTGAAGCCTGGCAAGATGGATTCTCATGCGATCTTGGAAATCCAGCTGCCCCACAAAGTAAGCATGGATCAATTTTATCATTACCTTGGAGCAGTGTTTTACAAACTTTTATTGGGTAACCAACTGGCAGAGTAAAATGCATACCTTATTGACCAGGGCCTTCATTTACCTCAACTGCAGAAGGTAACAACCCTTTATTTAAGGCAGGCTTGTATTAGAGAAAGCCATTAAATGTGTTTCCCTATGCTGGATATATGGAATAGATCATTTGTGACAGCACAGAACAAGAAAAAACAACTCTCTAAATGGCATTCAAGACAGGGGACTACAACTTGAAAACACCATAACACTACTAACACTACATTACTAACAGTAACACTAACAAAATAATGTACAGAGCCTCATTTTGATCATCTCTGGTTTGCCCTGGTAAAGTTGTATATGTTGTCTTTATCAGTTGAGATGGCATAAGTGGCGGTCACAGCATAAGAAGTGGTGGTATTAGCAGCAGGAATACTGCTAATAGTATAAGCAGCAGAGTCAGCTGTGGTAAAGCAACACGTGTATACCTGTTTTCCTGCTGTTTGAACTTGAATCACCTCGCAGCAGCAAAAAGAGTGAAACACTTTTCTTTCTTGATCCTCCTCCCATTCCCCTTTCCAGTCATTCGTTCAATAACCAGCTCCCCGAAGGTGACCCTCTCTCCCCTGGCCTCCTCCCTCCTTTATTCCACCCTCCCTCTTTCCATCACACACTTCCCTAATACTCTGTCAGTCAGGAAAGAGCCTGCCGGAAAAGAGGGTGAGAGCTGCGCGTGTATGTGCGGGCATTAGCTGGTGTTTGTGTGTGCACGCAGTTTGCATGAATATGAGGAGGAAAGCAGTCAAGAGGCATCAAGAGGGGGAGAAAAACTGAAAAGAGAACGAGACAGGAGCAAAACAAAGTGGGGAGGAAAACAGACAGAGAAAATTAGGAAATGATTGCTCAAATCACAGGTTACAGGTTGATGTGTTGTCAGGTGCTGCTGTTAACTTGTCAGTGGCTGTGTGTCCTCATGGGTCTGGACATAAAAAGAATCCACCTTAAAAAACTGGTTGTATTAAAGGGGAAAGGCCTGATGTCTATTCACACAAACACCCAAATAAGAAATTTAGTCAAATAACTACTCTTGTCAAAAATAATCCTAATAATCTGTGTTCACTTGTGCCCTAGGTATTACCCGAATATTAAAACTAATGCTAGGCATTGATTAAAGAAGCTGTGGAAAGTTTGCTGCATAAAGTAGCTATAGTAATCATCACATTTTAATTAATTAAATCTGGATTTTGCGTTGATGGAGCCTCTGTAAATCCAAATCCACTATAGTCATCTAACCATGTAATTTAGGGTCTTAATAGTAAGCATATGAAAAGTATTAGAAATCAGATTGAATCCAAATTTGACATATTGTCATCTAAGTTTTTGTACACTTTACTGTCATGGATATGAATCAGGCATGTTTGTGCTCAAGATTTATTACGAAAATTATGCAGTTAATTTCACAAACCAGCACTGCATCTTCTCTCTGAGTCTGAGCTCAACAACATGGAACTGAAGCCGATATATTGCTCCTTTAACACAAACAGTGATTTAACCTGGCTGAAATCAGTGTTGGTGGGTTCGCTGTATTTAGGACATTTTTCCTGCTTTACATCGCTGTTTGACAGCCTTTACCGATGGCAAACTGAAGCTGCTCTCTTCACAGCTACAAAACTTCATCCACAGCAAGTAACATTATTTCTAACCAGAGCAAAGGTGTCAAACAATAACACAAACTAACAAACACAAACACAAAGTCCTACAACTCCCGTGTCAGTGAGATAAAAGGACCGTTTCTGTCCATGGAGTCTGGTGGTTATAAAGAGAGCAGGGAAGATCCCTGTTCAGGACTATTCTGACTGAATTCTGGTCTGACTGAAAGATTCCAAATCAGAGTTCCAGACTGCTTCTTTGTACAAAAAAACTATGTTTGGCCATTACAAATGCTGACTTGTGGAAAGTATGTTAACTTAGCCAAGTCATCTGGGGTTTCTACCTGAGTCATGTGAGATAGATTTTCATCTGCAATGGTGGTTGTTTTAACAGTTAAGACAACAACCCCCATCATCCCACGCTACTTCAAAACATTATCAGACTATGTCTTTTGTCATTGTTTTGATGTGAAAGAGACTCCTAGTGGCAGAAATGACACCCGAGCAAGTAAAGAGCATTCGAGGAACATGCTAGCACTCACAAATCACAATAGCTCTCAGAACATCTTGCATTTTTTCAGCTCTGTACCATATAGTCTACTAACCATGGCATTTTGTTCTGAGGATTGTACATCATGTCATTCTAATATTGTAGATTTAGTGAAGAGGGGAAAAACGCTCTTCAAACTAGCTAGCTTGCTAATTGTCATGGAAGCTATTTGCTGTGTAGCTGTTTGAAGAGATCTCATTCCTTGGTCACTATCCAAAGCTTATGACCATACAGTAGATAAGAGCTGGAACGTAGAACGCCTGCATTACTGCTGCGACCACACCAATCTGCTTGTCAATCTCATGTTCCATTTTACTGTTACTCGATAACAAGACCCTTGTCCCCATGTGGAGAGAGAAATTCACTATTTTTCTGGTAGCAAACCGTTGCCCAGACTTGAGGTGCTCATTCTCATCCTGACCGCTTCACAGCAGAACCACATCATCTGCAAAGAAGCAAATCTGAATACCATTTTATTACATGGGTTTGTTCAATACTCGATTCTGACTGAGCAACTGCATTTTAAGGTCTGTTATTTCTGTGATCACTACACATTATCCCTTTCATGTCCGGCACTTATGTAAGGGATAATGTACAGTGTGATGTAGGACCCCAGCGTGAAGTGACAGGATCTTGAATCATCCTGAAAGGGTTTATTTCACAATAATGATCTGCTCACTGTACATTATCATGTTTATTAAACAGCTGCTTACAAAGGAAATAAATAATTTAAAACAAAATATTGAGATATTAGTTAGCCTGGAAAGTTACTTACCAAAAAAATCGTAACCCAAGGTCAACTACCTTGTTTTGGAGTTTTAAACCTCATCACTAAGCTCTGGTAAAAACTCATGGATCTTGGTTAAGATTTTTTTTTTGGTGGGGAAAGCTCCCATCTCAGATGACAAGAATAAACTTTGAAGCTCCTTCACACTTTTTCTTTCTAAATTCTGAATAAACCAGATATGTAGCTTAGAGCAGAAATCCTGCTCCCCGAGGTTCCTCTGAGTGTTGTTTTTCTGTTGTGTCAGTATGAGACAGCACGCCCGGTGCCCAACTGGATTATTCAGGTGTTCCGATAAATCCCATCATCACCACGGCCTCTTCCACTGTACGGTCAGCCAAGGTCCTAACGAGTGTCCCTGGCTATAGTTTGGTCTCTGCTGGCTTTTTATAGCCGTGTCCTGCCTCTGAATGGCTCTGGATTTATGTGCTGCTACATAAGCCTTTTCTCTCGCTCTCTCCCTGTGTCACTTTGTAACCTCTCCCACCCTTTTTTTGCTCCTTCGTACCACTCCACACACACACACACACACACACACACACACACACACACTCACTTTCTTTTTATTTTTCCTCTCAGTATTCATGTAGTGCAGCATATGCTTTTCTCCTTCTATATTTATGAAGTGTTCAATGGGCCCTCATAGTCTCAGTAGTAATGTATGTGTCCTTTACACGTCCATTAAATGACCCCAAATGCACACACACACACACACACACACACACACACGAAAACATCAGAAAGGTTATTCACCTTGTCCCTATTGTAGAACCCTTTTTGGTTCCTGAAAGAACCTTTTATAAAGGTTCCACTTAGATTATACCCAGAACCGTCTTTGAAAGGTTTCACCTAGAACCCCCTATGAGAGGTTCAACAGAGAACCCTTCTGTGGTGTAATGGTTCCACCCAGAACCCTGTCCAGGGGTTCTATCCAGAACTGTTGCACTCTCTAAGGGTGCTAAAAAGAACCCATGCAGGGTGATCTAGTTAGGACCGTTTTATATTCCAAGAGTTTTATCAAGAACATACTACGGGAGTTCTACTGAGAATCATTTTATTTTCCATTTCACGTAGAACCCACCAATGGGGTTCTACTAAGATCCCTTTTATATCCCATTGGTTTTATCTACCTAGTTCTACTAAGAACTCTTAAATTATGGTACAAAGAACCCATGAGGAAAGAAATCTCTACAATCCTTGAAGAACTCTTTCTTCAAAAAAGGGTTCTTTTGATGAAAACAGTTCTTCATGGAACCTTAAGTCTCACAACGTACCTTGACAAACCATGCCTTGAAAAATGGCTCCTCACAAACTAATGATTCTGAGAAGGGTAAATAGATGAACATACTGTACCCTATCTGGCAGGCCTTACATGAGGTGTGTGTGTGTGTGTGTGTGTGTGTTTATGTGTGTACAGTAGGTGTGTGTGTGAGGTGTCCATTACTCTGAAAGCTTCCCTCCATCTGATTCACAGTGGTTCTAATGATATTTAACCTGCCAGGCCATTTTGAAAATGGGCCCTGGCCGTAAAAATACCTGATGTATGGTCCCATCTGTGTGTCACCCCATCACACACACACGCACGCACGCACGCACACACACACACACACACACACACACACACACACACCTCTCTCATA
>JAJHUR010086099.1:0-11966 GCA_027495735.1 Lutjanus campechanus | reverse complement strand
GTGTGCAAGAGACAGAACACACACACACACACACACACAGACACACACACACACACACACACACACACACACACACACACACACACACACACACACACACACACACCCCTGAAGAGGAGAAAGGACCAACTCTCACTGAGTGAAAACACACATTTATGTTTGGTTCTAGGTAGAATGGGTAGAAGGGTTCTAAGGCTCTAACAGGAGTTAAAAAGCGTTCTTCAATGGGACAAGCCAAAGAACCCTTTATGGTTCTAGTTAGTCTCAGAGTGAAGGACGTCACTGACTCTTCTTCTTTCTCTGTTAACCTGTCCTCTGTCCGTCCTCCTCGTCTCCTCCGTCCTCACTCTTTAGTTCTCTTCTTTTGACTCCGTCCACTCATCCATCTTTTCTTTGCTCTTTCAGTCTCGTCCCCCCTCCTCGCTCCCTCCCTCCCTCCATCCTCCGCAGAGACACCCCCCCCCTCATCCTCTGTCCATCATGATGTCAGCTCTTCTGTTGCCTGCTCACTCCGTCACCTTCTTTCTGTCTTTTGTCCGTCTTCCATCACTTGTAATAATAGACTTTTCTTTTTTTCTCCCTCCTCCTGTCTCATCCTCTCCTCTCTACAGCTGTTCAGCCACAGGCGACATCACCCTGCATCTCTCACACACACACACACACACACACACACACACACACAGGACAAGAGGGAACCCTGGCATTTCCTCCACCAACTCTGTTATTTTCTATCTTGAGACATTATTATCACACATTGAACCTGGAATGAAAAGTAAAACTAGTTTTAAACATCCATCCATTATTTAATTAGTTTGTAGTCAGTTTAACTCATGTTTAGGTTGGTTAACTGGTAACTTGGGACAAATTAAAGTACTGTCGCTACAGTTACCTGTGGCTTAAAGCCCCACCCCAGTGTATTTTGGTATTTTTATCACAAAGAGGGCAAAGTGGACCACCACACTGTAAAAAAAATAAAAATAACGGAGACGACTTAAAAATTCAAGGCAACGCACTGCAATAGATTGGGGTTTTTTTTTGGTTTTTTTACAGTTGTGAGCCCAACATCAAAAGTTTTGCAGACCTGTAATCTATAATTTACTTTATATAAACCTGAATCTTTGAGTTTTGGAAACTTAAAAAAAAGATAAAATTTCAAAAAATTGAGCTGAAAACCTGATTTGTCTTTTTTTCAGTGCCGGAAAAATTTAATTGTTTTAAGTGAAAATATTAAGATTTCAGCATTTACTTTCACTTCAATGAATTTACTCAATATTTGTTCTCAAATATAATGTTTTGAGTTTCTAAAATTCAAAGCTTTATGTTTATCTTAAGAAGAAAAGTAAATTATCTCAACAAAAGATCAGTAGTTGTTCAAGAAAGCAAATCAAGAAAGTGGCCGTTTGTTGCAGGTTTGTCTTCATTTAGTTTTGTGTGAAACTGCTCATTTGAAGTATAATATATGGACGTTTTGTGTAGAAAGAGGTGTTATGTCCCTGCAATTTATCGTTTTGGGCAAATAAAGACAATATTTGGTGAATATTTTCTGGTTTCTTTACTCCTTTATGACAGTAAACTGAATATCTTTGGGGTTGGGACAAAACAAGACATTTGAGGATGTCATCGTATTTCAGAACATTTTTCACACTTTATAGACCTAATAACTGATTGTGGTGTTTTTTTTAAGATGGTCACTGAAGTTTCACACTCTTTAAACCTCTGTAGCAGCACTTTTACATGGAGGAAAGTTGATGTAGAGCTCTGCTCTAATGACAGTGATTCAGAGAAACCACACTTCATTGAGGATCTCACTAAAAGAAAAACTCTGGAATGGGAATTTGAAAATACTCCAAGAGCCAGTGGCATTTTACTGGACACACATCATCCAATCAGAAGGATTTTCCTTGTCCGTGTTAAAAAAGACAAAATATTCTGGTGACGTTTGCCGTATCACCAACACTAGTGAGGCCTTGAGGTTGGGAACAGCAGTACACACACACAGACACACAGACACAGACACACAGACACACAGACACACACACACACACACACACACACACACACACACACAGAAGACCTCTGGGTGGGAAACCAGTGCAGATTAACAGGAAGAGGAAACGGCAGTGTAAACATTTAGACGGGCAGCAGCTCATTATGAAGGATGACTCTCAATAAAAAACAAATATCTCACTCACTTCTCTTCCTCCTTTTCACTATCTCCCGCTTTTTCATTCTGTAATTCTGTCTCACTGGGCTGAAAGACACAACTTTCCTAATAAATGTAGTTTAATTTAATGTGATCACACAGCACGACTCTTGAGAAAGGTTTCTCTTTAATCCACTGAAGTGGTGGTTTTAAAACTGGGCGTCTGAGGTCCTTAAGGTGGTTCAACAGGTCCCAGTAAATTCACTGGTACCACGGCAGGTTTCTGCAGGTCTCAACAAGTTCAATTTAAGACTTTTAAGACCTTTGTGATGTAATTTAAGACCTATTTCACATCCAAACTGACAAAAAGTACCTGCGCAGTTTGTATTATTTCATATTGTTCCTATGTTGGTTTCTGTCTGCAGAGTCATGAATACCAATTTTTCCCCAAAACACAGTTAAAGGGACCTGAACTACTTTCTTTCTGCAGTAGAATCTACTGGAACTACTTTCTTTGAATGAGAAAGAAAGTAGTTCTTACATGACACTGCTCACAACAAGTTCTGTGGATTATCTTGAATCACTGAGTCATGATTTCTGAAAAGAAACACTTCTGTTGAGTTTTGTATTTGCACTTTTTTGGCACTTTGAGCACCACAAGCCGTCTCTGTTCTCTCCAACTTTATAAAAGTAACGTTTAATTTAGGTTTACATCAATAAACCTGGATTTACTAAACTGATTAATTTTTAATTGTGCAGCAGAGCTCTGGTTCATTTTAAATCTGCATTTAGTCATTTTAAACTTGGTTCAAATTCTGACTAAAACTAATCTTAGATTAGATTTTTGTTGGTGCAAGTTATAAATTAATGCTATTTAGGTTTTGCTGTGAAGATATCTGCACCTATATCATGGGGCTTTAGGAGTCTTGGGTTACACCAGACGAGCAGTATGGAGGCATTTTATGTTTTTTTCCAGTCGTTTTTTATTTGAAAACTGGTCACCATTCACTTCCATTATTTGTGAGATTCTGCAACACTGTTTTCCTGTGAAACTCCAGCAGAGTTTTGTGGACTAAAAAAAATCTTAACCTGACCTTCAATCAGCATGAGGGTGAGTAGATGATGACTGGATTCTCATTTTTGGGTAAACTATCCCTTTAAGGAACTAAATATGTCTTCCACCACTGACCGACTCAGCTGACTGTTTCTCTGACTGACTGACTGACTGACTCTCAGTGTGGTGATCAGTGACTGTACACACACAGCACAGTTTTTCCGCCGGTCCGTCTCTGCAGTTCACAGCGGACATTTAAACTGAGCACACACACTGAGGGTAGGTGGTGTGTGTGTGAGAGAGAGAGAGGTTCATAAGTATTAAATGGCAGCTACTGCTGTGGGATTTAATAACGCCCTCATTAATATGTTGCACACATACTTCACACACACACACACAAACACACACACACACTGGTGGGCCCACGGACTGAAGAGCGCAGTAGGACACCTCTCTCTCTTTCCCTAACAAAGGCTGGCTCTAAACAGCGGTCATGTGACAGTTGTTCCCATTGTTCACTTCTGGCCAGGGGTGGTTTTGCTAATGCACTGGTGTGTGCGTTTGCGTGTGTGTTTGTGTGTGCATGCCACGGCAGGAAGACACTCTAACCCTGCGAGAGGAAACCCCTCATTCCCAAGCATGTTGATGTTTGTGTAGTCCTCCTTATTGTGTGTTTGTGTAATAAGAGACCATTAGAGCAGCATGCGACCGTTTAAACTTTATTTGATTTAGAAATCATATTATTGTTTTTAATCTAGTTTTAAGTCCAGTTTTTGATCCATTTTATATGATGTAAACCAGATTCCTTCAGTCAAACCTGAATTCCCAAACACGCACAGCAAACTCTGCAGGGTTTCTGCAATTACCTGAAGAGTTTAAATCCAATAATCTGAATCTGAGGCCTTAAACGACAAATCTGTAATATGTTCACTGTGATTTAGATTAAGGAAACATGCAAAGTTGAAATACTCGCTCACAACAACTCCAGAGTGTGAATTTTCAGAGCAGTAGACTTTTGTTTTTAGAAAAATGTGCTTAACTTTACATCTACAGACAACTGACAGTTAGAAACAGCTGATCAACCTACACTTTAGGACTCATTGCTGCTTGGTATTATGAAATTATAATGTTGCACTCATCTTGCGCCTCTGCAGTTTTCCTGCAGCCTGCCTGAGATTCTTCGTTTCTAGGGTGACGAAGCTCAGGCACCTGCCTATTTAATATATAGTTTATGGCTCTAACTCACTTTTGGACTGCAGTGCTCACTTTTTGGATGCACAAATGCTCCATATCGCTCCTTTAAAAGGTTTCAAATGTTTAATCTGCTGTGGACAGGGTCTGCAACAAAAGGTATTTCAGCCACTTGAAAATATCACTAAGTTTTTTCTACATTTAGAATATTTTCATCGCTTCACTTGGTCATCAGACCACCAGCAAAATACTGATCTCTCCAAACAAACCAAACTCCATGGGTGAAATAACCCATTTTAGCTCACAGAACATGGAAGTTGCTGGTCTTCCACAGCCTTGACTTCAGGGATTTAAAAGAGTTAGTTCAGATTCACAGTAACATAAAGAAAGTAACAGATGGAGGCAGCAGCAGACCAACAACTCCTGAGTTCTGTGAGATAAAATGACTGATTTTGCCTGTGGAGTTTGGCTGGTTTGGTGGCAGTGATGACTGGCAAATATAACAAAACAGCAAGGTAATGTAGTGAAAACATTTTACATACAGCGTACACTTAAACTGAGATTGATATTTTTTGAGGTGGACCCTTTTTTAAGTGGCTAACATACCTATTGTCGGTGACCCCGTCCATGAGGCTTGGGAGGTATTAAGCTATTATGGTACAACAGGGTAATTATCTCAAACATATAAGTTGCAAGAGAATTTTTTTATTAATGGAAAATAAAAATATAAAATGAATTTATTACAATAGTGAACTCAGCTTTATTTAACTTTATTTTGAGATTACTTCTTCCAACTACAAACACTGTACATCTGTAAATCATCTTTGTTTTCAGCCAAATGATGTGCCAGTACTCACTGCAACAAGTTTCACCAGATCCTTCAGCAAGAACCTGTTGAATACGGGAACTTAGTTCCTATATACTCATTCATTTTATTTATTTAAACCCACCATGACTTGTCTAAGAAGACTAACTGCATATTAACACTGTAAGCTAGTCCACTGTCCACTGTAATTCATTGCTTAGGTTGCTTTCTTTACTCGAGTATCTGTGCTGCTACTTGAGTAAAGAACTTGTGTACTTTTGCCACCTCTGCAGCCACATGAGCATCAGAGACAGGCAGCAGAATATTTTCTTCTTTCTAGTTTAAAGTTGCAGTGGTGATAAGTGGTCCAGCTTAAGTTAACTACCAGTATCACAAAATTACAGTCAAGTACAAGCCTTGAAAATGTATATTTATGTTTCTACTTTCAGCTTCTGCAGTCAGTCAGTCAGTCAGTCAGTCTGTCAGTCTTTGTGAAGACCACCCGTCACATCGTGTTGACGTCTGGCTGACATACCAAACACCTCATCCCACTGGGGCAGGTAACACAACACCACACATGCACATTACTGCCACTGCATGTACACAATCATCACACACTTAAATCTGAGCTCTGTGAATCCGACACACACACATTTCAGCATTAATTAAAAGGTCCAAACTCATTTGCTCAGTTAAACGCAGTTACAGGGTTCAGACACGACACTGACTAATGTCTGAAACAACCTGCCGCATGTGTGTGTTTATGCTGCACAACAAACAAAACATCAACACTGACACTACACACACACACACAGATGCACACACACACACGTCTGCCTCTGTCATCATCTCCTGGGTGGCTTGCTGTTGGCATGACTGAAAGGTCAGAGTTTGAGTCTGAGCAGCCGTCACTCAACATGCTCAAGTGTTTCTGAGCAAGAAAGTTAAGAGATGTTTGAGGAGAGATTCTCAAATATTACAACACATGCTTCAATAAAGCAGAGCAGCAACAGAATATATCACAGCTGCATCTGTGATATATTCACTGTAATAAATCATAAAATTACCACAATGTGTCACCAGAGATCAGGGAAACATTGGAAACATTGTGGACCGGAGTAACTGTTTTGTACGTCCATTTCACATTAATCAGAGTTCAAATCAATGCCGAATGTTTGCCGAATGAGTGAGTATCTGTTAATGAGTTGCAAGAAAACATTAATAATCTTGTAGAGGGAGTAAATGATTGTTACTGTTAAATTGAGCAAAATGTTAATGGAGTTTGGCAGCAGTGAGACAGGCAGCCACTGAACTCCAACTCCAGAGTGTGTGTTTTCAGGGCAGTGGGGTTTTCTTTTCAGGATAAGAGGCTGAACTTGACACGCAGGATGTCATCCTGGCCGCTGTGAAACACTAATTCACATTTTTTAACATTTTCTGACTATCTAACCATATATTTTAACAACATACAAGACAAATACTCATTTGTTGCAGCCCTAGCTCCAAAAATTAAAGGTCCAGTGTGTAAGATTTACCAGGATTTATTTGCAAAATAAATCTAAAACCCCCACTTGTACAGACTGGCATTCGTTTAACATTTTTATGTCTATTTAAATATTTTAATGTTGCTCTTTTTTATTTATATTGTATCTTTCTGACTCCATTTTTATTGCATTTTCTGTGTATGATTCTTTTAAACTGTTTTTTTTGTCTTTGTACCTTTATTTTTTCAAGCACCGTGTAAATCTGGACTTAAAAGGCGCTATAGAAATAAAGTTTATTATTATTATTGTTATTATTATTACTATTTTCTTTTTTATAGACCAAAAGATTAATCGATTAATCAAGAAAATAATCAACAAATTGATTGTCAATGAAAATAACTGTTATTTGCAGTCCTACAATAAACACAGACGAATCTGTTTTGAAATTAGAGTCCGACTGATATATTGATTGACTGATATTCTTGGTCCAATACTGGCCAATCACAGCTTTATTGGTCTGTATCAGTCTCTGCATATATGTTGTCTGATATGTGCATATCTAATTTAAAATTGTTTATAATTATTCAAAAACACCAGTGAAACTCGACTGTTTCAATAAAGTTTGTTAAATTTGAAAATATCCTGCCTCCATTACATACACGTTTTTGTATATATTCTACATATTATATTCTGTATTAAGAATATTACTCAATTTAATTTAAACATCTCCTTCTAAAAGATTATTGATGATTTCTTATGACTCTTAAGCAGACACTTGCTCATCTGGGGAAGATTTGGCATTAATATGAACTCTAATAAACATAAAACAGACACAGCTGTAGTAAATGCATCTATACAGAAAATTAAACCTCAATTAAACATTAAAGCTTTGACCCAAAACTTAATCTCAAACCCACTCAACAAGCAAACAAGAGTAAAAAAAAAAAATCTGGATGACAGATCTTGATCTTATCTGTCATATTTCATGTAATTGTTTCCTGCTGGGATTTCTCCACCAGTCCCAGCAACCACAGTTACACCCAGCGCCTTGGGATGGCAACTTATTGCTCAAAAAGTCCCTGAGCTGATCTAACTCACTGCGAGCTGTCAACAGTTCAACCGAGAGGGACGGAGAGAAGGACGGCCGAGAGACGTGAAGTGAAGACATGGGAACGTGGTGAAATATACGGCCGCCACAGACGGAGAGAAAAAATAGAACTTTCTATTTTTAACTTTTAGTTTAGATGATGAAAGTGTCTCACTTCTGTCTGTCACCAACTAAACACACACATTACTAAACACAAGGGTGTAGAACTGGGTGGAGACAGTAGGGACAGAAGGACATGTCTCAAGCAATATATTTTTGTTTTAATGTAAATTATAACCACTGTTATCTGTCGATGTCTAGCTAGTTAGTTAGTATTGTGACAACTAGGGCTGCAACTAACGATTATTTTCTTTGTTGATTAATCTGTTGATTAGTTTCTCAATTAATCAACTGTTTGGACCCATTTCTCATTGAAATCCAACATTCATTCCACCTAATTTAGACAAACCCTTCTGCACTTTCATTTAATGTTTTTATTTAATTATTTTTCTTAATTTTAAGATCTTAAAAGGCTAAAACAAGTTTTTAATGGAGAAGAAATCGGAGCCTCTCAGCTGATCATGATCATGAGGAGGCTAGCTAGGCTAACTAACTTATTAGCTAGCTCAAAATAATGTTTTTGTTAACCTTCTAGCTAAAGTTAGAACACAATGTAATGTTTTAACTTTGCTAATGTGAGCTAGCAAACAATGTCACTTTGTTAACTTTGTAACTAATCTTGGATAGCAACCAAAGGAAGGTTTTCTTTTTAGCTAAAGTTGGCTTTCAAACTGTAACTTTTTGTTAACTTTTTAGCTAATGTTAGCTAGCAAACAAAATAATGTTTTGTTAACTTTTCAGCTCAAGTTAGCTTTTCAACAATGTAACTTTTTAGCTAATCTTAGATGGCAAATGAAGAAATGTTTGGCAACTTTCTAGCTTGTTAGCTAGGAAACAATGTTATGTTTTAACTTTTTAGCTAACACTGGTTATTTTTTTAAGTCTTTCCTGTTTGATCATTTGTTGATCACTGTTTCCCACTGCCTGCCTGTGGCCACAGGTCCCTTTTTACTGCCAAAATATTTAATAAATGAATTAAGTTCCTAGCTATGAATCTCAGAAAACATGTTGCCATCAGTAGGAGAGAGAGAAAATATGCACAAATCCATTATTTAGCCATTTATTCCCACACATGCTGTCATCTTAGTCAGCACTCTTCTGGCAGCAGCATTCAGAAAGGAGACCACTATTGAACAAGTCACACAAATTTAGTCGTGTGTTACAGTTCCTAGTTACTTCTCTCAAAAGTAACTGAATTATTTTACCTAACCTGAAACCAACCAAGGTGAAGCAGTGTTTAGTTTCTCTGCTCCCCACCTGTGGAACAAACCTCATTTAAATCAGATCGTAAAACATTTACTGTTTTTACTGCAGCTTTCCACTGAAGTATATATGCACACAACTTCTAGTTAAGATAATCTGCAGCTATTGTTTTTATATTTGTTTGCTTTCGCTTTTGTTTTTATGTCTTTCACATTAAATTTCTGTAATGTTTCAACTATTTATTGAGAGAACATTATAATGTGAAAGAGTCCTGTAGTGCTGCAGAGATGCCTGGTCTGAAAATCTGGTTGTTCAGACGTAAGAAAACATGTTTTTTTGGGACCCCGACAAATATCACATCATCACAACTTTATTATTTTTTATTTTTTTTAGCAACAATTAAAATTGTAATGCAAAAACTGTAATTGTAACTGCAATTTCAGTCAAAATAATCACAATCTAACTTCTTTTTTTTTTACCACATCATGCAGCCCTACTTTTAAATATCAGATTCAGTTCTTCTACTGATGCAAATAACTATATTATTTTAGTGTCTTAGCTCCAACTGGGACATGTTCATTGTCCCCACAAACCAACCATGGCATGAAACATCCACCCCTGCCTACACACACCTACAGTTTACAGATGCAAACTCACATAAACACACACACTTTGATTCCTACCTGTCAGTGTGACCTCTTCTCCTTTTCTTGATCTTTGCTCTTGTTTATCTTTTAGTTTGGCACACTTGTATCAGAATTATTCCATCTCATAGTTTGTCCGACTGGCTGACTGACTGACTGACCGGCTGGAAGACGATACACTCACGCTCCTTCAGACAGGCAACAACAAGTAGCTGCGCTGCACAATCACAAGCCCTGCCCTCCTCTTTCTCTCTCAGGGGAGTGATTTGCGAGCACCCAGCCCCTCCTCCTCCTCCTCCTGCTCTGCTGTGTTTGGGAGGAGGTTTCTTTCTTTCTTTTTTAGCCGAGTTGTCTCTTGTCCCCCCCTTCCTCCTCCTCCTCCTCCAGCTCCTGCCCCCTAGCACCGAACAAAACTCTCCCTGCCCTCTTCTTCTCCTCCTCCTCCTCCTCCTCCTCTGTGCTCCCTGCACAGCCTCATATTTCATGCTCCGAGTCTTTTTGTTTGGAACCTCTTACACCAACACCACCAACTGCTCCGCTACTTAGAGAAGATTTACATGTGACCTAATGTTTCTATTTACAGAGACGGGATGAAACAAGGAAAAAAACAAAAAAAACTGAACTCAGCACGGCTGTGACGTGTTTGAGCAACTTGAGGTTCACTTGAGTCAAGACCCCTCGAGTTTAACTTCACTCTGAGATATAAGGGTTCTCCCTGAGGGACCAAGGTTCCATTCGATTCTGAAGAATTCTTCAGACGAGTTCTTCAAGGATTGATGAAAACGTTATAGTTAGAAGATGTTTTCTCAATTTAAATAATACTGCAACATAGATGTTAAAATGATGGATGAGAACAATCTATAATTTATGGGATTACATTTTATTTTTACCTCAGCTGTTAAATATAATATGGTTCCAAGAAGAACCCTCATAGGAGAAGAGATTTATGGGTGAAACCCTTATAAAATATATATTTTTTAGAATGTCCTGGGTGGGATTCACATGACATCCTGGGAATATTATGGGGTTCTTGGTAGAAACCTCTGTTGGACGGTGGAAAGTTTCTGATCAGAACACCCAGAGATGGTTCTGGGTGGAACCATTACACCACGGAAGTGTTCTCTGCACAACCTTTTCTTGGTGGTCCTGGGTGGAACCTTCCACAAATGATTCTAGGTATATCTTTTTTATATTGGGTTCTTTTATGAATGGAGCATTCATAAAAGGTTCTACCAGGAACCACAAAGGTGTCTCCTATGGACACGAGCCAAAGAACCCTTTTTAGTTCTAGTGAGCAACTTTTATTTATAGAGTGAAAACGTTCTATTTGCCAAATGACAAGGAGTTCTTGGTAGAACCCTCTGAGTAAATTCTTCTTAGCACCCTTAAAAAGGCCCCAAAGAGGGTTCTGGCCAGAACCATTACACCTTAGAAGGGTTCCTTTCGAACCTTTAGGGGGTTCTGGGTGGAATCTTTCACAAATGGTTCTAGGTACAAACTTATATGTTTGGTTATAGGTAGAACACTGACAGTGATCCAAGTGGAACATTTATGAAAGGTTCTACCAGGAACAAAAAGGTTTCTCCTATGGAGACAAGATAAAGAACCATATATGATTCTAGTTAGTACTTTTATTTCTAAGAGTGGAAACCTTGGATTTGCCAAATGTCAACTTTAAATAACAAAAGGTTCTTGGTAGAACCCACTGGGTGAGTTCTTGTTAGCATCCTTCAAAGGTGGAAAGGTTTTCAACAGAGCCTCCAGAGAGGGTTCTGGGGGGAACCATTACTACTCTCTGTAGAACCTCTCAAAGTGGGTTCTGGGTGGAAACTTTCACAGATGGTTTTCTAACCCGTTATACTGAGCTCTTGGTGGAACCCTCTCAAAAGGTTCCATGTGGAACCATTATAAAACGTTCTATCAGGAACCAAAAAGGTTTCCCCTACAAGGACAATCCAAAGAACCCTATATGGTTCTGGTGAGAACTCGACTGACACATGAACCAGCTGATTCTTATGGATTGAAGGAATGTTGACGACAAAAACGATTAAATTTCATTTTGTGAAGCAGATGAAACGAGGAGAAGATCTCTGCTTGTGTCATTACCTCAGGTATGAGGTCATGTTGACTCTGTTTGTGTGTGTGGTGTGTGTGTGTGTGTGTGTGTGTGTGTGTGTGTGTGTGTGTGTGTGTGTGTGTGTGTGTGTGTGGGCCCTCAGGACAACACTCTCTCCT
>JAJHUR010086098.1:0-10995 GCA_027495735.1 Lutjanus campechanus | reverse complement strand
AAGAGAGAGGGGTGTGTGTGTGTGTGTGTGTGTGTGTGTGTGTGTGTGTGTGTGCATGCGTGTGCATGCGCGTGCACTCACACAGCCTCTAAGAAACAGAAGCAACCTGAGCTCTGTTCAACTGACTGCTGTTACCTGGCTAACACTTTCCCATTACTGTACCAGGCACACAATAGACCTTACATGACACTGTGTGTGTGTGTGAGACAGAGAGAGAGAGCTCTATTCACCTGACTATGTTACTCGGCCACCTCTGTCTAAATTATTCCCACTGCAGCGTGGTCCCAACTTGACACCCACTCTAAATGTTTCAGCAGTTTCATTGTGGCATGACTGGAAACCATTTTAACTCAACAATTTTCTATGACAGGGGAGCAAACTGGAATGAGGTCTCCATCAGTGACAAATGTGGGGCCAGTTTGGGTCAGTACAACTGACTCTGTCAGGTCTCAACACGTCAAGCAAGCTCACTGTGCTCACTTTAGTTCAGCGTCCCCTGATAGCCATGAATGATATCACTTTCATTGTTTTCTTAAGCTCTCATGTTCGGGGGATGTTTTTAACAGATGCATAGGATATGAACCATATCTCTGGTTTATGATCGTTATCAGATGTTGTCACGGCCCAGAAACTAATCAGTGGACGATATCTTCAAGCTGAAATTTTTATGAATGCTTTTTTGTAAACAAGAATGTCACATTCTTGGGAGTGCCTCTCTTTATCTGTTGCATACACTTTAAGTGCAGTCAAAATAGTAAGCCCTGCAATACTGAGCTGAAGCTGAGCTTTTTTTGTTAACTTGCTTCTTGAGTGTTTGGTTTGGCTTCCTGACTCAGGACTCAATGGGCAGAGCAGGGAAGGACATCAGCAGCCGGAGTCTATTTGAAATCCCTCGCTCTTCTCTTACCTCACAGGTACCAAACCAAAACTGGCTGGTGGATCCTTCTCCTCTTTAGCCTCCGGGGGTAAAGAGGAGAAGGATCAATCTGATTGTTACCAGCGCAAAGTTCAAAGGGCACCACTGATGCTGAAAGGCACAAACAGGTTTTGGAGCGACACATGCTGCCATCCAGGCGACGTCTTTTTCAGGGACACCTCTGCTTATTTCAGCAAGACACAAGACACCAAGACACATTCTGTACATGTTACAACAATGTGGCTTCGTAGTAAGACTTCGTACTAGACTGACCTGCCTGCAGTCCAGACCTGTCTCCCATTGAAAATGTTTGGTACATTATGAGACGCAAAATAGGACAGCAGACCCCAGATTGTTGAGCACCTGAAGTTGTATAAGAAGCAAGAATGAGAAGGAATTCAATAATTAGTCCTCAGTTCTGCTTATTGAATGTTGTTAAAAACTGCTCTTCATCAAGTGACAATGCCTGACTCCCACATACTGTCGTTTCTACATATCTGTTTTTTTATCCAGATTAAAACCATTATCTGAGTTCTAGAGGTGCTGGTAGGTTGATTCAGGAACTTTTCCCTGCTCCCATTCACTAAACTAACCATCTCTCAGCTTCATACTTGACATACAGGCATGCGAGTGGTGTCAATCTTCTCATGCGTGCAACACTGTCAGATTACAAGCAGTATTGTTTTTCAGTTAAGTGCCCTTTTCAGGCATTAGTGGGGGGGGTAACGTGAGTGTGATGGATGTGATAGCACGAATGAATGGAATGAATGGAGACTGAAGGTAGATGTGAAGGAGGAATGGTTATTGCTTTCACAAGTCTACTGTAGGTTTTCCCCCCTCGACTGGAAGAAACTCCACCTTCATCACGCCTATATGTGCGTATGTGGACACAGATCATTACCCATGCAGGCCCTGCTTCAGTGATCGTGTGGGGGCATTTCTATGTGCTGGTGTCTTTTACTTGCTTTTGCTTAGTGCGGCCTTGTCTGTGGGTGGCAGGAGGTGTATTGTTCTCCAACTGGTCCGCGTTGGTTTTTAGTTTGAGCCATGTGTTGGTCAGACTTTGGTGCCATTCTGATTCCTCAGAGGATATCCATTATAATAGTTTCTTCATAGGCTTTCTTTGGGTGATTGGGTGAAAATGTGATCATTCGAGATCGTTTAAAGGCTGTGGGCTGAATAGTGTGGGGCCCACCTTACTGGTTGCTCCAAAGGCTTGTGCTGCTTACTGGCAATGACTGACTTGGCCGTACGCTTGTATAGCGTGGGGCCGGTGTCAAGGAGCACCATTACCATAGTGTCAGTTCTTCCATTGAATTACCTCCATAGACCTGCATTGTAGAAAGGCCAGACTGAAGGCTGGTCACAGTGAATGGGTGTTTACCATTGAGTTGGGTCTGTCTCCAACCACATGCAGCTAAAGCCACCGTAGCTAACCTGCTCAGGGTAATCGCTACACACTCACACTGACTCAAACGCACAATGAAAATCAGGCCAAACAACACTGACTCAATCAAACACACACTCTCAAGAAAGAACATACTCCGACAGACACACTCATATCTCTCTTTCAGGCACATGTGCTGCGTCACACCGTAGTCTAAATCAGACATTTTAATCCAAGGAGCAGAAGTGGTGTTGAAGTCATGTGGAGCTGAGGAACACTGGGCTATAAGTGGTTGATGGAGCAGAGTAAAGTGGCTCTGACAATAACATTTAGGTCACTTTGAGTCCAAAAAAAGTGAACTGACCAGATTCAGAGGTCTGCAGGCACACACACACTTCACACACTTGCATCAGAATTAGAGATTTGTCTCACATCTATGATAGCAAAAGGTGGCTTTTTCTGTCATAGAGACACAGGGGCTCAAGTGTTTTGTGTTAAAAAAATGTATAAAGGAGAAACAGAGAGAAGAAGGTAAGAAGAAGGGAAGAACAGGTGGCATCTGAAATATTTCAGAGCTTTCATCTGCTTCTGCTACAGTTGAGCCTTCCCCTTCAAGGAAGGTGGGCTTGTGGGTAAGCTCTGTGATGGAGGTCTACAGGGGTTTGTTTTGAACGTGAGCTAGCCTGTTAGCCGCTACGAGTCAGGCTAAAGACGATTAAAATAGTCTAAAACCGTAGGTCCTCCAGATATGTTTCGGCATCGGCGGCCACAGGTAAACTAGCAAACATGATCAGATGATCGATCGCGTTTTCTCTTGCGATATTTTTTCTGTATCACAATTACTCGTAGCTGCTAACTTGCTTAGTTAGCTTTTTGCAGACCAGCTGTGCTGTGAACTTTACAAGAAGATGCTGTAGCAACATTACATACATACATATTCTTTTCTGTGGCAGCAAACACAACACACAGCGTTTTAGTAAACATTATACTGTGATCTGAACTGAGCTACACACTTGACTAGCTCACTGAAGTAAAGTAACTGGACCTCAGCTGCCACTGATGGAAACCCTAAAAATTCAAATATAGCAGTATGGTTATCTGTGATATGACACATTAATTCATGCTTGAATATAATGAAACTAATCAATATATCAGCCAGCCCTACTTCTGTGTTCTCTGTCAGAATGTTTGTATGTGATTCCACACTGCTGTTTTCCTGCTGATGGAATTGGTTTGGTTAGATTGGTTAGACAACTCAAGGGTGTGTTCAGAAATGTTTGTGGTTTATTGGGACATGAGAACATTTTACTACATTGGTTGGACTTGGCAGATTTCTTCACTGTCATTGAAGCCCCTGAGAATGTGAATCCTGGTCCAGTGAAGATTTGATCTGAAACAAATGCAGGAAACCATAACCAACAACTCAGTGAACTCACAGAAAAGGGAAATTACAAAATTTACTTTTGTAGACCCCGTTCACTTGCAATATGTCAGTACATGAACTACATTAAAAAATGCAGTCAAGTCAATCAAATTACACAAACTGTTACAGCTGAGTGTAGCGGTCAGATTTAAGAATATAACAGTTGAATTACTATTATTATTTGTGACTGATTTTGATCTTTTAACTAAAAGGAAATGCAAAACACCTCTTCATTTCCTGATGCTTTTTTGTTTTTGTTGTTGCTGTTACTTTCTTTTTGTCTCTTTTTTTTTTTTTACACAAACAGTATTTGAATAATTGAGGTTTTTTGTCAAGTTGCTGTTTCTATTGTCGGAAATGAACCTTCAAAATGGATGAAATCTATTTATAACTAACCATATTTTCCTGTATTTTTTTCTCTGAAGCTGTGAATTCATTTGCCCTCCTCCCTGTCTGTCTCTCTTTAAGGGAGTTGTCTTCTAGACATCAGACCAGCGTCCTGTTCCGGAACACCAGAGAGTCCAAGCTGATCTGACACCGTAGGAGGGAAGATCAGATGCACTGAATGTTTACATTTTATATGAAACCTCAATAGTTAGTCAGACGAGTAACTAACTCACACAAAGGCCCAAATGAAACTGCTGCAGGCTGCTGTGCGGAGTCCATACCAGCATGACTCTGAGCCGCAGATCGTCTGAAGTTGCAGCTTATGTCATTTAAAGCTGTAAAAACCAGATTTCTACCTGAGTATTAAGCCACGAGTATCTTATACTGCATATGTTATGACTGTGTGCACACGTGCATGTGCATGTAACCAAGTAGTCAGTTTTGACACTATACGCTGCACTGGTGCTGTTTATTTTTCCAGTCGAGCCATGAATGTTTAACCATGACTCTGTTTTTATTGTCTTACATAGTTGCACTAATAAAATATTGATAATTCTTTTTAATGGTGACTGTTATTTATTTAGGAGAGTGTCTGTCCTGGGCTGCAGAGCGGCTGTGCTTTAGTGTGCGGTGACATCTCTGTGTGTCTTTGTGTGTGTGTTTCTGTATAATGAGTCACTTTTTCAGGATGCTTCCAAAACCACACATCATGTAATTATCTTGAGTCTTGTATTAAATCAGTCACAGCTACAGTTGTAGATGGTGTTCCCACAGTCTTGTTATGTTTATTACAATTTAGCTGAGTGCAACTTTTTTATGTTCTTAAAATTCAAATGTACGTGAGCATAACTGCTCTAAGATAAAAATCACGTTGTCTCTTGTTCAAATGCTTAAAATGACCACATTTTCCAAGCAGCTGAACTTGCAAATACTGACTGCCATCTCAGGGAAGCAAACACTGAAATAATTATATCACTGGAAAACATATTATCAAGGAGTTGGTCGGGGTCAGTGTGGATAGTGTGAAGTTGTCTGTGACTTTGATACTGGAGACTGTGGTCAGTCAGTGTTTAAAAATGACAGCATTCCTTCCCTAAATGTAAAAAGAAACTAGCTGTTCAGAGTTTTTTGGAATGCTTCTGTTTGATTCGGTCGCATTGATGCCAAGTCAACACTTTTCTGTGACTGATTTATAAGATGTTACAGCCCACACCTGAAGCCATTACATGATGTGACTGTGGTTTTTGAAGCCAAATAGAAAACTGACATGACAACATGAATGAGTCCTTTAAGTGCTCAGTCTGTGGGTGAACTCTTAACAGCTGATGAAGATCATGGGATATGATCAGATGCTTCAGGACAGCTACTAAATGGGCCTTATGATGATATGGTTTTCTCAACTGCCATTTCCAAGCTCAAGAATAAACTTTGATCCTCATTCAACCAAAAAAGATTTAGCTGGCTAACTGTAACCTCAACTTTTTGGGAAATAGGCCTTTCACTTTTTTGCGGAGTTGGATAAGAAGATCAATAAAATTGTCATATCTGTACGCTAAATATGAAGCTAGTTTAGCTTAGCATAAAGACAGGAAACGGGGAAACGACTAGCCTGACTCCAAAGGACAAACCAGCACCAACCAACCAGCACCTCTGAAGTTCACTAATTAACACATTTTGTGCTTGTGTAATCTGGACAATAACTGAGGTGTAAAAATGACAATCAATAGTTTTACAGGGTCTAGATCAGGTCTATTCAGTTACTTCTTTAGAAGAGCCAGATTTGAAAAAAGTGTCAAAGGACCGGCCATCTACACGTCTATGTCTGAACTTTAAAGACTTTAAACTGTGTCAAACAAATACATCTTTTAATATTTTCCCACTCTATTAGTTTTTGCAGGCGTAAAAGAAACATTATGTACAAAAGTAAAGGAAAAAAAACAACGCATCTGTGGAATCCTTGCAAGTAGTATTTTTGTATTAAACACAGTTTGCCGTTTTTCATTCAGTTTGACTCTCCTAAACTCCCTCTGCTCATACAGCCCGAGTTAAAACACCCATAAACTTAAAAAATGTTAGCAGGTTATTTAAGTAAAATTACAATGATATATATCATTTTTTCATAGTTATAAATTATCGATGGGCCGGATTGAGGTCATGAAAGTGACAGATTCGATTTGTACGCATTGTTTCTTCATATCCTGACGCTGCTTGAGCATGGGAGAAGTTTGCCTTGAGGGCTTTCTGCCAGAAGAACAATGACTTATTCTTTTAACCCCAACCATGGTATTTTCATAAACCTAACCAAGTAGTTTTGGTGCCTAAAATGGAAAATAATAAGTCAGCATAGTTAAAAATAAAAAAAAATCAATGTCAACAGGACATGATCCCCAGTGTCCTGGTTCATTGTCATGTGTTTGACTCTTACCTACATGGACTCTTTCTCTCTCTTCTATACGAACTACATCACCTGACTTCCTAAATCCTGAGCTGAATCAAGCGCACATGTCCGAGAGTTCGCAAATCTAGGGTTACCATCTAGACTCGACTGTTTTACGACTTTTCATATTTTATGTTTATGCGGCACAGTGACTTCCTGGAATCTTGTCGTGGCTGTGAGGTTGCCAGGCAACCAGCAGAGCCACTGTGTGTCCATAAATTTGAGTTTTTCTTGCAGTCTTTGTTTATTTCGACCCAGTCTCTTTGGTCTACAAACATCTCTCCACTGACTCTGAATACAAACGGCTGCATCTTAAGGACCACATGCTTGTGTGTTAGTTTGTGCCTTCTTAATGATGTGTTAGTTTTGAGGCCAGTTTACATGAGACTTCATTGTCATTGCCTGTGTTGTCACATCATACTCAAACTGTTCCCTCCGTTTCTTTATTAACTGGACGTCCAGCTGTCTCCCTGTTCATTTACACTCAGTTGCAGCGTCATGACAGGAGAGCTTGATTTAGTGCCGGTATTAATCTGTCATGCCTAGAGAGAAAACACAGCTAACTGGATTTGCAGTGGATGGATGGAGGGTGTGGGCAGAAACAAGCACACACTGATACTTGGCTCGGTGATACTAAAGGTCGTTAAAAGGGAAAAAGCAGGTGCACATTAATGAAGGAACATATTATGGGAACATTTTAGTCTCTCACCTTCTTCTTCCTGTCATCAGCAGTTTTGTTTAACCCCCGTCTCTCTCTTTTCCAGGATTCTGGTAGTGACCTATTAAAGGCTGTGGAATGTACAGATTGGACCCTCTGACCTTGTAATGGTTTGACCCGGTAGTTCAGGATCAAAGACAAACTGCACAACCTGGCCAAAAATGCGGGGGTGGACAGAGGGGTCACATACCTCTGCTCACTTCGCCTGCACAGTTTCAGTGCGTCACATGAAATCAGCGCTCCGTGTGTGAGAAACATTAAGCTTTAACCTGCTTAGACGTTCAAATTTGTCACGCTGTCTGGAAAAGTGTGCGGCTTTACGAGAAATACGTCTATTTTGAGGTGATGTTGACTATGAAACAAAACAGATCACGTTTCAGTCAGACATTATTATTGTGATGTTTTACTCACATTTCCCTGAAGTCTCTAAAAAATGTTATCCTGCTGTAAATGATTCATATTTATTTTAGGAGGTCTTAACACAAAAGAAGCACACCTGACGCACCAAGAAGGCCTGTTTTTTTTTTGCGTTTTGCAAAGACATGATGATTAACAAGGGTTTATTTTCAGTGCTGTGCATGATATGTCTCTTCCAGGAGGATTTGTCGTCATGAGAAATGTTTTGCCCTTGTGATGTTTCACATGAAGAACCCAGAAAATTGCTGTTTGGGACGTCCTGGGAGCTGAGGGATATCAGGCACACAGCATATTATTAACTCTGCAGTGGAGGTTACCTTTCTCTCCCTGTTCATGTCTGTTTGTGTCCCTGCTCATCTTGAGCTCTGAAAACTGATTTTAGTGAATATTAGAGCTGCAAAGATTAATTGATTATCAATTGACTATTAAGTTAATTGCCACAAAGCTATTTTTGTGGCAATTTAACAACTGTCCACATTTTCTGATTCCAGCATCTCAAATTTAAAATATGTTCTATGACAATGAATCTTTTGGTTATGGACAAAACAAGACGTATAAGGACATCATCACCTTGGGTTTTGGGAAACACTGATCAACATTTCTCACCATTTTCCGACATTTTATGGACCAAAGAACTAATTAATTAATCAAGAAAATACTCAACATAAAATAGTGTGTTAGTTGCAGCCCTAGTGAATAAATATGTGGCAGGTTAGGTCACAGACTGCAGATAAATACTCCTTTTCTCCTTGATTCCTCCATCTGTCTCCTGTCTGTACATATAGGCCACTTTCATTTATATCTCCACTGAAGTTTTTGCAAAACACTTTTCATCACTGCAAAGTTCATTCAATCTTTACTATGTTTGGTAAAGAAACTAGTGGCACAAGCTGGTGAAAGTATTCATCTTCTGTTTTTCTGTTTCTGTTTCCTTACAACCAGTTGCCAAATTTTTGTGGACACGGCCTATTGGACATAAACTGTCAGAATCACATTATAGAATTCAATGCCCTTATCAACTTAGCAAAATATGAAAGCTTTTCATAATTTAAAAGGCACTATCCCAGCAGACATGAGTCTAGCTTTAAAATTAAAGCTACAAGGAACCTTCATATTTTCTTGATTTTGGAGGTCCTTATGGATGAAAGTGTTTCCACTGTAATAACCCCAACATACAAGGACAAAAGTAAAATGATCCAAACAAGAATCTCCTCCTCCTTCCTTTAAACTGGCTCATCTATGATTCACTGTAACTTTACCAGGGAAAATGTAAACACAGACTCGTCTCATCTGATTTCAAGGCGAATCTGACCTGGTGCCAGGCATTAAGAAAAACTATACAGAAATAACCAGTCTTCTCACCGATGGTCTTGTTAACTCATTTAGGTCATAGAGAGATCAGGATTAAATTGAGACTGTTTCATAACCAGTTAAAGCTTCTTGTAGTAGCTTTAATCCTTAAAGAAAAATGGTCCTGATGTTGCCAGTATTTAGTTCCAAATATCATCACAATTGCCTCTTATTATGTGTATTTTGATTATGATAGAGATTAAAAATGTCAGACAGTTCACTCAACAGTACATATTTCCCCTGCCTGTAGTGCCATTTATCCATCTAGATTTTTTTTGAGTGAGTTGAAGACTTCTGGGATGTCTGCCTTTGGACTACATTGGAGAGAAAGCAGACATTTCTATGGCCGATAACTCCAAAACTTTGCTACTCACAAGAAAAAAAGAAAATCTAGCACTGCAGGCCCTGAGGAAAATATGTGTTTTTGATTTTGAGGTGAACGGCCCCTTTAAAAATGTAAATAACTGGTTAATATATATGTAGGTTCTGGGTTTATGGAAGCAAAAAAAGGCCACAAGGATTTGAGTCTTATAAGCAAATGAAGACCCAACTGTTAAATGAAATCATGGTAAATAGTTAATGTTGAAATTAAAGAAATTCATTGTAATCACAGTAATATATTTCACTGTTTCTTTTTCTGTCTGAATTTATGAATTTCCCAAGTAGGCATCTCAAGTTGTGGCAGTATTCAAAAAAACTTTATTTAAGTCAAATCAGTTTCATCCAAAAATTCAAGTCAGGTTTTAAAAAAACAAAAACAAAAAACAAGTAAGCATAATTAAATTGGTGGCATTCAGACACCTAAAGGACTGGTCAGACTTCTGTCCTAACACGTTAGGTTCCGTCAGTCACATGATCCCAGAAAGATCTGTTCAGATGAGTGACTGAAAACCCCCAACACTTGACAGTTTTCTCTTTTTTTATCTGAATTTGTGAACCCAAAAAAGTACAAGCTTTTCTTTTAATCTAGATCAGAATGAACTTGACAGGATTAAATCTCAAATTTAGCTATATCAAAATCAAGAGATGTGATCCCGATCCTACAAAATTAGGACACGGATTTGGTAATCCAATCCTACCCAGAATCCACATCAGATGTTACTTTGGATATTTCAAAAGTCCAGTGTAGAAATTAAGATAGTTTTGATGCTAAAAATCAGGATTATCCTCAGCCCTCTGAGAAGGTGTAGTCAGCATAGGTTCAAGGTGGATGTAAAGACATGTAGGGCTCATGGGATGTATTAAATATTTTTTCCATTCATTTCTTGGATATTAAAAACACATATCATGCCAAAACACTTTCTAACTATTCTACCAATAAACCGATATTTTCAATTAAATCACACACAAAAAAATGTAATGAAAAAGTGTAAACTGGGTAAGTGCAAAAACAAGATTTTCAGTTTGTACAGGTCACCTGGGAACCCGGTGCAGGACTCTAGTTCAGACTTTCAGGTGTGAAATTGACTTTTTTTTTTGCTTCAGTATGTGTGTTTTCTGCTTGCACAGTGCACCTGCTATTTAAATTACATCTTAATATGAACTTTTAGACTCCCTCCTGCACCGACTTCTTACATTCTTTACAGTATTATGAAATACCACTGTTAATCTGTATGTATACAGAACTTGCCACATGTTTAAAGACTCCCTCGAGCGAAAAAGGATGCTTTTAACCTTGTTAACTGTCCATGTGGTGTTTTTCATGTGTTACAAGACATATCAGGAGCAAAATAATAGCTGTGAGCAAGGGCAGTCTCGAAAAAAACGGAGTCAGTCAAGCTGGGTATATGATGTCATAAACCTCAGAAACTAATCCGTTAATTGAGGGGTTGGTGCTACACAAATCATTAGCTGTGATGCTCAGACCACAGGAGAAACTGGATGTAGCTTGTAGCCATGATTAGCGAGCAAAACAGAGGAGAAGCCAGGTGCAACTACTGAGGGTTGGGGTTGTGGGATG
>JAJHUR010086094.1:0-17552 GCA_027495735.1 Lutjanus campechanus | reverse complement strand
TCATAACTCAACTAGGTTTGTGTTAGAGCTGGTAGCTACATCATTTAAATAAGATCAACTTATACTGCCAAACAAATAGCTAATCACAGGTAGGACACGACTGCTTCCTCCTCAGGTTAACATTAAAGTTAACAATGACAAGTACTGTGTGCAGTGGAATTATGGACCTTACATGTTGGGGGGAGTTTTACAAAAAATCCCTGCAAATACTGAACCTTCAGGATTTTTTAAAAAGTTTTCTCTCTGTGTGTCTTGTGGGATTTCATGTCTTGTCACCTGATGTTGCTGGAGGATAGCATGTCAGTCACTATGTAATACACCAAAGTGTAACTACAGCACCTGCACAAATATTCCTGCCAGTGTACCTCTGATACTACCTCCAAAGCTCTGGCAGTATAACGGGCGCATTGGCACTCAGGTGGAGTCCTTTCTGCCAACCATTAGAGCTCCACACCTGAGGCTAAGTGAGCAGCAGTCACACAAGCCCCAGAAGAACCAGCTCAGCTTTGCCTTGTTGTTGTAGCTATTTTTTTTCCCTCAGACAATATTGAGTGAGGGGTTCGTTCTTATCCAACGGCTGGCTGTTTGCTTACATGCTTCAAAACGTGTAAACATGAGAGTTGCAGAAAAGAGCACAGAGCTTAGTGTACGTCTCTGCTGATTTCTTACAGTAAATGTCAGTAATGTTTCACCTTTAGCTTTGAACTTTTTCCAAAATACACCTATTCTCAAATTACAGACCAATTTCTCTGCTTTCACAGTTCTCAAAATTGTAGAAAAACTATTTGTACAAAGGCTTGATGATTTAAAGATATGGTAAGATAAACTTTATTGATCCCACACTGGGGAAATTCAATTGTTACAGCAGCTCAGGGATCAAAAGCACAGGTTGAAAAAGATTGTGAGATAAATAGAACACAAATAACATAAAGAATAGAATAAAAGGCAATAAAAAAGGGAAATAAAATAAAATGGAGAATAAAAATATATAATATGAAGTAAAAGACTAAACACATTTAACATTTCATAGAGGAACTCAACTTACTAAGTGGCTATCAGTCTGCTGAAGGTGGCTTGTGGGGTCCCACAAGGTTCAATGCCAGGCCCTACACTATTTATAATGTATAAAAATAATGTCTGGAAATATGTATATGTAAATAATGTAATGTAATATGTAAATAATGTATTAATCTGATAAATGTCTGAAACAGCTTCTAAATAAAGTGGAAATGGAAGTAAAAGTCTTAAATAAAGGGTTTTATGTCAATAAGTTATCACTGAATGTAAGTAAAACAAAGTTTATAATATATGTTAAACAAATAATCAATAATCAAGTCACAATTAGAAACCATTATGTTGAAATTGTATGAACATAAATTTCTGGGCGTGACAACTGATTATAAATTATGTTGGAAAACAGATAAATAGGGTGAAAGCAAAAATATCCAAAACCTTTGCAATATTATATCACCACTTCATGAGAATTTGGACAAATCGTGTCCTACCAAAAAACAAGGTTTAAAAATTATTAATACTACCTCTGATTCCAATTTTTGATAAAAATGTGTTCTTTAAGGCTGTATATATATGAAATGTGTGTAATTTATAAAATGCTTTAGTTTGTTTTCATTTTTTTAAAATTCTAAAATTTGCTGTGTGCTAAAAAATAAACAAACACGCTCGTCCCAGACAAAAATTCACAACGTCTAAAACCTAAAACTGAAACTAAAACTAAATTAAACTAAACTAAACTAAACCAACTGATGACATAGGTATAAAAGTACTTTTGTAATTAGAGCTGCAACAATTAATTGATTGATCAATTATTAAATTAATTGGCAACTATTCTGGTAATCGATTATTCAGTTTGAGTAATTTTTTAAGAAAAAAAGCCAAATTCTCTATTTTCTTTGCTCCTCTGCGCAAATAAATGAAATATCTTTGGGTTGTTGACATTTGATGACGTTATCTTGAGCTTCGAGAAACACCACTTGACATTTTTCACAATTATCTGACATTTTTAAACAAACTGGTAATCAAGAAAATAATCAACCAATTCATCAACTATTAAAATAATAGTTAGTTGCAGCCCTAATTATAATCATCTTTGTTTTAAAAATTGTGTCCCAGATTTCCATCAACTCTGTCAGATGTGAACAAAAACATGATTTAATCAGGCATAAAAAAAGGTTTCGCTATATCTTGAGCTCCCCATCTCACTTCTTGATTTTTAAAAAGGCAGGCATACTGCTCGAGTACTGGTAAGATTAAATATTTAAATATATTTTAATTTTTTTTTTCATCTCTCACAGCCCACCTCAAATAACTTCACCGTCCACCAGTGGGCCACGGCCCACAGTTTGAGAATCACTGGTCTAGAGGGTCACTACTACTACTACTGCTAAATCTTCCCTTGATTCAGCAGGTTTTCTAAGAATGAGGCAAACACGAACATGTAAGTTGGAGATTTCACGGAGCGGTGGTCAGACGGGGGGACAGATGGATGGGCAGAGGGCATGTTTGACTCCTCTTTTCTTCCTTGTCTTGAATGATCAGAATCTTCATTGGAATTCGGGAACATACGCGGCCGGGTAGTTAGCATGTCTCCAAGGTTAACATTTTTGATGCAAGACTGAGGGATTCAGAGAAGTGCTCCTTTGAAGTGTCTTGTTGGAGTCAGAAGGGAGGCTGCGAGGCTGTTGAAGACTGTCTACGATATTGACATTAAAACTCAACACATAGAATGATGCCAATTGAAATTTCATAGTGTTCCCTTCGGGAAGCTGGGGAGTTGGGCATGCCAGTGTGAGATGAATAATGAAACTTCCCTTGCTTTGCTCATTTTTTATTTAATGTGGAACTCTCCTTTGTTGCTCCCTGAAGCTCCGCGGGAGCCGGCATGCACGTAATACAGGTGTAGAGTCAAAAGAAAGGAGTCAAGTTCTTATTTTATATATGCATGAAATTGGGCATGAAGGTTAAATGATTATGAATAGTCTTTTGTTGTGGATTTATGGATCACTGATAGCTTTCACTATTGTTTGTCATCACATGGTGAATGTATAAAGCAGGCTTTTGTCATGAGTTTGGGCTGCGCAGTGAATTCTATAGGATTGACAAAGAAACCTTTGGGTATAATTGAGTCATACTATTGAAGACTCACACATTAAATGTGGCTTGTGCTTTCCTCCCCCACATCTTTTTGCTCATTCAAAACTACTGTTGACATGTGCTTCCTGTTCAGCTCTTAGGGATTTAATAGGTGTGATGTCACCTGCATTTACTGTAGCAAGAACTGTATTTACCACAGTCTGCTTGCATAGTCGGCCTGCATCATCTGGCCAGCTCAAGAGGGACTGTTGATTCTATACTACAGCTTACTTTGAATCAAACTTTTCAGGGAATGATGTAATAGTAAAAAAAAAAGAATGTTTACCACCATCTGCCAGTAAGCATTGATTTCTGGTGATGGACAGATAAAGGCAAAACAAAGAAAACAAGATGAGGTCAAAACATTGGCTGGAACATGTACAGTGTAAAACACTAGAGAGCTTTTAATTTGAAATGAGGGTTTTTAATTTGAAACCGATGTTTATGCTCAACGCAATGCTCAAGGACGCACACACACCAAAAGTGAGGTCATTGTGCCTTTTGTGTCAAGCATTAGGGACATAATTCAGGGATCTTTGCGCATGTTTATTTTGAAAGAGCAACAGCCAATGGGAAAACTTCAACACTCGACAGACCAAGGGCAATGGTGTAATTTCACTACTCTGACCTCCAGGTTTGCTGCGGTCCAGCTGAAAACACAAACATATTTTTACACGAAAGTTAGCACATACCTGCAGAGTTTTTTTAAATGCAGCTACACCCACTAAAAACAGGCGATTGGCTCATTTTTCATTTCCAGTACATGAGTTTGCCTTTCTGTTTTTGCTGATGTGTGCCGGAAAGCCTCGTGTGTGAAGGAGAGCAGAGAGAAAGATGTTTTTTTTAAGTCTCTGTGCGTCCAGCTCTCTGTACTATTGTAGCTTCTAACTAAACCTCTGTGGTTTGAAATCCATCCATGCACTCTTGTTTGCATCTGCTATGTTTTACTGTTTCATGTTCAGTTTCAGCTGAATAGGAGTTGTGTTAAGTTACCGTAGTCAGTTCTAAGTAACCAAAATGTCTCAAACATTACTTTTCTACTTTGCTACTAATGTTAGCAATGTCACCTCCGGGTGAACAGTGTCGTTTACCCGCCCACACTGTGATCCTTTTTCGGTCTGAAAAGGTGAAGCATTTCATGAGTTGTTGCCATGATTTCTGGGTTAATGTGAAATCTTCATAACGCTAACACAATTCAGTGTTTTTAAAAAAATATGATGTGGTAAATGTAGACTGTTAACAGCTTCAAATGGCTTTTTGGGTGTTTTCTTACTGTTAGACTAGTAAAATTTGTGTTCAGTTAGTCGCCAAGAGCATACCTTGTTGGCACCCTTAAAAGTACAGAGTTTGGTACCAAACGCTAGTAACTATAGGGTTTCTGCCAGAAAAGTTGTGAGGACTGGTGGGGCCTAACTTGCAGGTATAACTTATTGCATTGTAAAAAACATTTAAAATATATATTTTAAAAATTCTCAGATGCTTAGGCCTGGCAGGCAATCAATTTAGGCCTGGTGGGCTGCTTTGCCTGTAATGCACTGGCAGAAACCCAAACTCTAATAAAATGAATTAAGAATGAATGAAAGAATAAATATTTTATGCTTTTTTTTTAAGAGAGAGATTTTAGTCTTTAGGATGAATGAATGGGCTTTGGCTTTTTGACTGGGTAAGCTTTGACCAATGCATTGCTGACGATAAAAAATAAATAAATAAAAATACCGGCCTCATTCTTTACCTGAGTCATTTAGACGTCTTTAATGATACACTGTAGGTTTGTAATAAAAACCCTGTTGTGCGAGCTCAACCTGTTGCTCTGTCATCTGGGCCTCGTGAGAGTTTTTGTGTCTATCACAGAGATATAACCCAGGATGTAGACCTGACAAAGCACCGTTAAACCTCCCGGTAAAGTGAACAAGCTCTTTGCTGCATTAGGAGCCCGGCTGCACCTCCCGTACAAGACTGATATCCAACCGGTGATGTACGATACTAATATCTATCCAGACAAAATGGCACATTGGTTGTTTTTCATTCCTCTGTGAGCTGTAGTTGTAGGCTTTATGCATTCAGGCAGTGATACGGGGACTCAACACAACAAGACTTTTTAAACATCTGTTGTTTTCCATTTGTCAGAAACACCTGCCCTACCTGCTCTCCTCTCATCCACCCTTCTCTCCCTGTCGCTACATCTCTCCTCTGTTCTTCCTGCCTGAGTCATCTGGTAGTGTTGCAGCTCAGCCTCTAGGGACTCTGTGCCCACCTCTGAATCATAGCTCACCTCCCAAAAGGTTAATAACCTAATGAAAAGTCAAGGACATCTGTTTGAGCCGTGCCACAGCCGAGTGCTGGGGAAGCGAAAAAAGTGGGAGAGAAAAGTGGCAGGGCAGTGTATTGGATTTTGATTTAAGTAAACAAAGGTGCTCACCTATTTCACCCTCCGGAAGGAGTGACAGCGAGAGCAGTGGAGCTCAGAGCTTGAAGCTTTTGGCTTCTTTTATGAGATCAGGAGGTCAAGGGGCAAGAGGGTTGTTTGTGTCTCCCATTATGATATTGTCTCTGAAGTATTTGATGGCCGGGGAGGACGGCGCAGGCTGCCAAATATTAAGAAAAATAGGGTTGCAGGCCAGAGCATCAAAAGAAAAATGATTCCCTTAACCTTTTGTGATAGGAATTGAATCTTTTGCTCTGTCTGGCACAGACTTACTGCACTTCTGTGCACGGCGTGACGTTTAGAGTCATTTTTCATTTCATTGAAAAGAAGTTATCTCCCCAAAGAGGGACGATAGCTTGCACATTTAAGAAAAGTTGGTATTAATCTAATGGTCTTGTTCACGAGGTTTCCTCTGAGAGTGAAAACGGTCCACCTGCGAGACTGTAGAATCAGTGAGTCATGCTAATTAGCAATTACATCCACAATCACCCATGTTAATTCACTTAGGAGGAGGTCACTGTAATTCATTCTCATTTTCAGAAACTAGGACTGACATTAAATTAATGCACCTAAAATAAGTGGCATTTAAGAAGCAGAGTCTCTCACTGGCAGGGACAGCCACAGGCGCGCGCGCACACACACACACACACACACACACACACACACACACACACACACACACACACACACACACACACACACACTTATCTCTAAACCATTTTATTCTTTCATTTAGTCCCCACACACACACACACTCATAGACACTTTCTGTTTGAATCTTCAGCTCTCTCAGGTCCTGTTGTCATTGAAATCTAATTTCTCCTCAGAACACAGATCCAATCTCTGTCTAACACTCATGTCAACACGTGGACAAATGTCTTGCGGGAGAGCTTACTTGATTTTCCACTTGTTTCGTCTCAAACGACATCTCCTGCCTGCACAGTTACAACCTTTGGCATTTACATCAAATGAAATCTCCAGCAAAGGACACATTCACCATTAGGAGTTGTCTGAAGAAGTCAGATAACATCGTGCAAACTATGGCTCAACCGATACTGGATATTTGAGGCCAATTCAAATATGATATTTGGACTTAATCCTTTTTTTACGCCTTCACATGAACGACAGTCGTGGCCGGAGGCATTATGTTTTCGGTTGTCTGTCCACACATACGTCCATCCATCTCATTCTTGTGAAAGCAATATCTCAAGAAAGCCTGGATTCATTTCTTTAATCTTTGCACAGATGTTTGCTTTGACTCAAGTGAACTGATTAGATTTTGGGGATCAAAGTTCACTGTGACCTCATGTCCGTCTCATTCTTATGAATTGAATATCTCAAGAATGCTTCAATGGATTTTCTTCCAATTTGGCACAAACGTCGACCTGGACTCAAGGATGCACAGATTAGATTTTGGAAGTTAATGAGTGTGTGAATGAATGTGATACCTCAGGCACACCTTGCAAATTTGGTACAAAAGTCTACTTATGCTTGAAGATGATCTCATTACAACTCAGAGGTCAAAGATCAAGTTCACATTAACATCACTAAACACATTTTTGACCATAACTCAGAATTCATGTGCTACTGATGACAAAATTACACACAAATGTCTAATGGCATTAAATGGTGAGGTGATGACATTTTCTGTCCAAAAGGTCAAAGGTCAACTTCACTGTGACATCATCATGTTCAGCTCTCTATCAGTCCTCTGTATTGCTCTGCAATAGTAGTCTTTAAGTGAAGACAGCATGTTTCTTAATGAAAATTATTCACTGGAATCACACATGTCAATATAATTATAACTTCTGTTTTGCTAAAAAAAAGACACTTAATACCATTTATTAAATTTCTTCAAAGTCTTCACTACATATATTAACTGGACAGACATGATTGTAAATTGGAACTTGACTGGCAGGCAGAGGCCAACAATCTCAAAGCGGGCAGTAACTCGGTTTTAACCAAGGCAGTAACTTGTCAATTTAATCTGGTTATCTGGTGTATACAGTATGTGGTTAAGTCTGGATTTTATCTGGTTAAAATCCTGATTAAGCCATATACTCTATATGTGCCTCAGTTGGCCTGATCACAAATCTGATTACAGCCTATCTTGATTTTCTTGTCAGCCTCGTTCCAGTCCAGACTGCGATGTTAATGCACCTGAAGCTGAAAAACCAAAAGTGCCAGAAAAAAGAAAACGTATGCACTTCAGCATTTTTGTTACAACAACAGTAACTTTCCTAGACAGCCAACAGCACAAATACAGGCACAAATTATATTTATGAACTACAAGTAGACAAGCGAGACAGAAGTCTTATCGCCCTTTTGTCCTGTTTTGAGGGTATTTTGTTTATTTTTCTGACAGATTTTTACTTTTACTCTGCATTTTATGTCTACTTTCTTTGCCATACATTCTCAAAACAGGCTTGCTACATTATTTTTTAACGCATTTGAGGGGAAGTATTGATTATTTTTATTTTGCATCACTATGTGCAGCCTTTCCGAACATCAAGACCAGTTTTAACCTACATGGATGGATAATACCACATATAAAAGATGAATCCTGTGTGTATCCATCAGTGCATCACACACGATGGATGTAACAAGATGAAACAGACAGAGAGGGAGACGTGACTGCAGAGAAAAGGTGAGGTTAATTTAGCTTTGCACAAAACCAGTTGGTCAAAATTTCCTTCAGAGGTCTGATTTTACTTTTATACTTTATACTCCTCGGACCCACTCTGATTATTAAGGAGTCAGATAGATCAGATAGTAGCTATAATAGCTCAGTGTGTGTTCTGTATGATCGGGAATTAAATTACCTGCCAAATGCAGAGTAAATGTTGTCTGTGGCAGGTGAAAATTTAAAGGTAGGCAGTCATTGAACTTAAACTCCAGAATGTGTATTTTCAGAGCAGTGGGTTTTTGTTTTCAGGATAATGGGATTAACTTTACATAGACAGACAATTGAAAGTTGTAACTTAAACTGTAGGACTCGTCATTGCTTGGTGTGGTCCAGTTATAATGTTGCATAGGTGTAGATTCAGTGTCCCTGAAGGCAGCCTGCTTGAGCTCTAAGTCTGGAGAATAGGGGGCCGGGGTAGCAACTCGCTCCAACCATAGATCGTATATTAAATAGGGATTCAACTTATTTAATATACCGTGTATGGCTCCAACTCGTTATTTCTACCGTTAAGTATCAGTGACTCCTTGCTTACAGTTCTAAAGGGTTCTACATAGATTTCAGAAGTGGCTGGTAGAAACGTTCAGTGTCCTGCTACAGTTACAGGTGAGGAAAAAACTTCACATCAGACCTCGATCATACGTGTCGAAACCTCTGGAGTCACTTTTTCCTTTCGCTTTAATGAGACAGACAATGGGTGCTAATTTAAGTTAGGATGTTGTTATCACAGGGGACTGACCCTGTACAGGCGACTTCCACAAACATCTGGCCAGAATACAAAGGTGTTTTGATAAGATAAGATATACTCTAATGTCCCCGTAGGGAAATGTGGTCTGGACTCTGTCCTGCAGTTTCACAGGAGATAAAGGCATACACAGTGGTGCGTAGTAAAACAAAAGACGTCAGCATCTCAACAACACAGGGCTTCAGTGTGATGGTTTGCACATACACCAACACATCAGCACATAGTTTGAGTAATTACATTTCAGTTTAGATTCATTTACACCGAGCTTTTTTGATATTCAATAGCTATCCAATCTATTTAAGATACATGAAGTGTAGACGGGATCTGAGATCTGAGCAGGACATTTTATATTTGAAAAGACAACTTGACGACTTCAAAACTACTTCAAACATATCTTTGGCATTTCTGTACCGATATATTTCAATTATCAGTGTAGCTATAATACAAACAATGCAAAGAAAAAACAATTTAACATTAAGCATCACAATATGAGAGGAAAACACACTTTTGGGGTCTGTGTGTGTGTGTGTGTGTAGGTGTGTAGGTGTGTGTGTGTTTAAGATTATTTTGTATATATACTTTCATTTAAAACTGATTTTATATATACATAAATCCAAATTCATAATCCTGACATTTTTTATCAAAATATTTAATTAGAGCGAGCGAATATAAACAACAATAGCAGCAAAAAAAGGGGGCAGACATGACAGACGGGTTGGATACAGCACACACTTACAGATATTAAATACATTCACATTTATACAGTATATCTATACATTCACCAATATATCATTAGCCTCATAGCATAATTGAAGTCATATTTTAAGGTTTCCAGGAAGATATTTTAAGGTTTTAAGGTTTCCAGGAAGACGGATATCACAATTTGGCCAAAATATGACTTAGGCAATTATGCTATGAGGCTAATGATATGTACATATTCATACACAAATATACATATATACATGCCCGGGCATACATGTTAATTACTGGGCTTGGTCTGTTACAGTCATTTTGATAATGTATAATTTTCCATCATCTAAAATCCACCTTTTCTCAAAAACATCGTCTGTATGACTCATTAATGAGTCAAGAGGCTGTGTCTGAAATCACACACTCATTCACTACTCTTTACTCACTAATGGGGGAGTTCTATCTAAAGAACTATATGGTCCTGTGCTCAGTATGTAGTGAAGAAAAAACACTTTCAGACACTCCTCAGATCATTTCCTTTGTGCTGTTAATTACGTCATTGCTCTTGTTTTTGTTTTGTTTTTTGTCAGTGCAAATGCATGATGGTACTTAGTGCTTGGTTAGTGACTGTCAGTTGTAGACTACTTCTCAAGATGCATTTTGGGATACTTTGAGTCCATTACGCAGGGTATAATAATTGTCTCTGTACATTCGGACGACACGAGAAAATGACAGACTTGAATATAGCGGAGATGTCAAAGAAATATCTTCCCCTCCCTGGATCCTCGGTTTGTCTTTTCTTTTGCTGGGAGTATCGTGAATAAAAAGAAATCGGCACTGGCTCCTTCACATGTGGACTATCTTGTGTTTTAGGCAAACAACCTGTAGGTCGGAAGGACTTAGATTGACAGTGGAATAAAAAAGCCTGACAGTTCAATTCAGTCTTGACAAACACACACATATCCACTGTTTCACCAATCAACAACTCTGGTTGGGGCGAAATGAACTCATAGTTTTTGGAGATAGATTTTTATAGTATTGGGAGAGGAGCGAGGTGGAGCTCAGATATCAGGAGCGCGAAGCAGCACAAGTAATCACTTCTTTTTCTTTTCCTCGTCCAGACACACAGGGGATATAATCATATATAACAAAAGAAAAAGTATAATGCTAATTTAACAGGCCAGAATTAAATCCTGTGGCGCTCCTTTCAGTACCGTGGATGGCGCCAATCAGCCAGATGTGCCAATTAATGTCATTCTTGCATGTTTAGTTCAGCTCTGTGCTCAGCGTGCAGCAAATTACATTTTATTACTTTATTAAATAGAGAATAATAAGTAGATTCGCTTAGATTTATTTTCAATATGCTGTTTTTATTTTAGATATTAAATATTCGAATGGTTTGAAGCTGTGTTTTTTAGAGGGAAACCTCATTTTTGGCCAGTTTTTGCAGCCCTAGTGGACTTTATATTGTATTTTTCCTTTTCCTATTAAATCTGGTGGTGTGATTTTCTTCTGCCCTTTTGTTATTTGCTACAGTGCTATGTGACTTTTAAAGATGCATCCATATACTGCATCTGATCTGCATAAAGAGTGGCACACGCTGCTGGCAACCTTAAAACAAATTCAAATAAAAAAATATCTGCGGGGAGACAGAACACCTACTAATATGTCTTTTCCTTGGCCGTACCTAATTGCAACGAGCAATTAAGAATACATTTCAGAGAAAAAAAAGACAGCACACAATCCATCACACTGCTCAGGCGCCCCATCAAGAGATTACTTGATAAGTTGCCCTGCCTAATCTAGTTAACATGGTAATTTTTCAGATTTTAACGATTCATTTCCTCTACAAAGTCCTGTCTGTGGACACTCCTTCTTCTAAATGGGAGAGCCAGCCACATTGATCGTATTGAAATGGTTCCTCTTGTTGTTCTTGTTAGTGCATCTTATCTGGAAAAACAGCTCATTAATACCAATTCTAAAGTGTAACTCTGTATGATTTGTTCGTTTTGTTGTATGCAAATACGCCTGTTCAATGTTTTCTAACCAGAATGATTATTTGAATTCCCCCTGAACCCTGTTGGCATTTACACACCACACAAAACCCATGAATTTTCCCATCTGCATGTGCAGATAAACAAGAAATCCAATCCAGAGGCTTTACTGTTTAAGCCCGGAGTTCAATTCCAGCTGACAGATTCAGGGGAGATTTTCTTTGCAACCTGTACTTTCACCATTAACAGCAGAGTGTGAACCAGCAACTCTGGACATGGAGTAAATTGCCTCAGATGCTATCATCAATCTCTCTCTCTGTTGGCAACATGTCTTATAAACTTACCAGAGACCAAGCAGCAGCTGTATCTCAGTCACACAGGTCTCTTCACAATGTCATGTGTGACAGGCCATGAAAACCATGTTTAAAACACAATGTATATTGAGAGAGGTTTGCTTTCTCTTTTCACATTTTAATGCATTTCTGCATCATGGAAAGCCTGTACGATCTCCTGTGTACCATTTAAGCCTGCTTTGTGTCCACTTATACTCAACAATCTTGGACGTAGTTCTTTTATCTGAGGTTTTAGAAAGGGTAGCTCCCCCTTAAGTAACTGCTTTGAAGAACAACAACAGTATTTTTTTTTAATCAATCTGACTTTAAAGCCCTTCACAGCACCAAAACAGCCACTCATACACTCACTAATGATCTACTACTGGCTGCTGGTGTTGAGGATTGCTCCATTTTAATCACTCTTGATCTTATCAGTGCCTTTGATTCAGATGGTTGCTGCATTTCACTTTTAAAAAAAATGAGTTGACACAAGTGAGATTCATGCAAACCGCAGTGGCAGGTCTTTCTGCACGATGAGTCAGGCGTTCAGCACGGCTTGATTCTAGGTCCACTGCCGCTTTCAACAAAAAATACTTTATTTTTTGGCTTTTAAGCCTTTATCGATATAAAAGCTTTAGATGAGGAAATGGGGTTAAGAGAGGAGGGAAGACTTGCAACAAAGAGCAACAGGCAGGAGTGAAACCACATGGCCGCGGCTGAGGACTGACAGCCTACATGCAACAGCCACACACTTAATCGAACCGAGCTACCAGGGTGCCCCAGCCAAAAATACTTTAGAGCTAAAATAATAGATTTATTGATCATTCAATTGACAGGAGTAATTGGTCACTACTTTGATAACCCAGCAAACACTGGCTGGATGGTGACATCATGTCCCAGGCCAAAAATGGTCCTTGTTGGACAGCAAAAACTGCAGCTTGGTTATGAGGCGGACGGCCTGATAGTGACATTGTGAGCCCAGTAATGGTCCAGTCAGACCCTCTCATAGAAATCAAGAATATTGATCACATTATTGCTATGCAACAAACAAATACATGTCTTTTTTTATTTGACATATGATTGATTATTTGTTTGGTTGTGATTAGGCAGCCACATAACATCCATTCCATGTACAAAGGGTTAACGGCCATTTTTTAAAATATAAAAACACTCATTTATGCCATTTATGTATATCTACATCATCGGTCACATGGTGGCAGGGACCTTAACGACTCTCTTTCACACCTCCCCCCAGGTGAAACCCAAGGTCCACACAATGGAAGGGTGGGCACTTGAGACACATGCCCCTCTAGGTGTTAACGACCACAAAGAGGTTTAATACCTGAACTCCCAAACCAGTCAGTCTGAACTGAAGAAGCTTCTTGGATAAGAGGCGAAACGTCTTCAAGAACTCTATCAAGTCCAGTTGCCTACGACAAACCTTGCTACGAATACCATGACCTGGATGACTGAGAACCTTCACAGACATCCAACATACATGGTCATTGGTTCCAAAAAATACTTAGCCTGTTCTAAACTGTATGATTTACAGCATTTGGCCACATGTTCTCATCCACTGAGGTGCTGTTACCCCATCAGGTCTGCACTGAGCACAGTCTCAGTAGAACAGCAGCATCAGTGCTGTTCCTTTCTTTCCTTTGCACTATATTTAGTTTTGAACATTTTGTTTTCACTTCTGGTATGCTGTAAGCATTTGTAAATAAGGCAAAAAAGATCCATAATTTTGGTACTAGGTAGTGTTTGTATGTTAAGAAACTTTAAACATTTTAGAAACATGTGAACTGACTGCATATTCTGTAAAACATTATGAATTATGTTCATGTTATGGTTCACAACAGACAGATGTTGTGCTAATTGTGTTTAGAGTTTTGAAAATATAACTACAGACTGGACAAAAGGATGTTAGCGTTTGTAAAAACCTGTAAATTTGATAATATTACTTATCTGTTGACAACAAAGACACAAATGGGAACAAGTGAGAAATGCTGGTGTGACCTGTACTGAGGACTGAGCCAGAGGTGAAATGATAGTTTGACCTCAAAGTGCATTGCAGCACAAAAAAAACAGACTTCAGTGCCACAAGAGGGGGGCAGAGTGCCACCCAACTGTTAACCATAAACATTCATACACTTCTAGTGTGCAGAACATATTTCTTACAGACTAGAATTGATCAATTGGGGTAAAGTATGTTTTGGAAGGCAGTTGGAAGGGATTTGTTGCAGCCTGTTTTCAGTATATGATGTTGGTGCATGTTTACATGAAAATCTTCCCTGGTGCAGCTTTAAATAAAACGCTGGCTTTATTGAGTTGTTAGTTCCCCTGCATTAAAATCCCATATGCATGTGTGCATACTGGAGAACATCTCATGATCTACTGGCCGCTGTAATGAACAACACATTAACTTTCAGTAGCTGCGTAGTGGAACCCTTTATTTCTACAGTCCATAAACTACATAATATATGCTCCAGACAGTCATCCTTATTAAACAAAGCCATAATTGTTGTACGCTTGTCAACATTTGTGATTTGTGGAGAAAGAACTTTCTTGCAGAACCGACCAAGCGAGAACTGCTTGTACTGTTTGCACTGGACTCATGGGAACTGCAATTGCAAAACCACATGCAAGTTTTGCATCAGCACTGACATCTCCGGCCAGCAGCGCACGACCTTTTTTATATAAGCATCTTTGCTCCCAAAACAAAGACATGAATAAAGGATTGCCTATAGACGTTGTCATATTCATCACAAGGGTTCAACATCCTAACTTTGCACCACAATGCACTCTCTGCAAAGATAACAACAGATTCTAGTATATAAATTCTTAGAAAGGATATAGACTGGAGTCTTTATCTCTTCAGTTTCCCCCCAAAACTCAGAAAAGACCATTTAAAAGCAGTAGTAGGTCTCAGAGAAGGCATTTTTAACAACAACATCCCATATGAGGCAAGGCAGAAACATTTTTTTTTTATAGTAATCCCTGTGGATTTCTTTCTTTTTTTAGATAAACTAGTGAGTTACCGACTCATTTTGATATTATAAGAGCAGCAACCACCACATGCTTACTGATATATGTCTCTTTTTTTTGCCTTTTTTATCATATCACATAGACTTCATGAAGTTAATCTTAAGAGTGCTCTGCATGAACTCACAACAGCTACTGAGCTTGCATGGCAACACACCCACCTCTATGAAAACTGAACAAACTCTGCAATTAATCTGTCAACAATTCAAATACACAACTATTCTCTATGCATCAGTGTATCTCATCCTAAATTTCCTATATTACTGCATGTGCCTGTTTTTCATCAGTTAATGCAAGCATTCACATAAATATGAACTTCTTTTTATATTAGAAAGTGCTTTAAAAAAACACTGCAACAGTCTATAATATAAAAAAAAAGCTGCATCTTTTCAACTCTAGTATCATGTGACCGAGAAGTGTCTGTGATTCATCTTACCTCCTTCACCATGACAGCTGCCACAGACTGGGTGATTGACTTCCCTCTCTTGTGCCATTTTACACCAAAATTAGCACATATGGGCAGGTTTTTTTGAACATTTGTAAACCAGCTATAAATAGGCGATTGACCCCTTTCCCATTGCCAGTAGAGTTAGCCTTTCTGGTTTTTTTTTGTTTGTCTGTTTGTTTGTTTGTTTGTTTGTTTTGTTTTTCTTTTTTTGGAGGTGCGCCAGAAAGCTGAGCCTGAACTATGCAGGACAGCAGAGAGAAGGATATTTATACAGTATAAGTCTGTGTCCACTTCTCAGTATTCCTGTAGCTTTTAACTGAATCTCTGTGGTTTGAAGTTAAGTTTCTCTCCTGTGTCACGGTTTGTACATTCAGATATCTGTTTTATTGTACTGTTTCATGTTCGCATTCAGCTGTAGAGGAGTTGTAACTGCTGATGAAAACCTAACATTTCCTGATTTTGCTGCTTCATAATAAAAGCTTTAAAATAACAAAATAACAGGGATTTTATTAAATAATACACACATACACACCTTTAAGCGAGTTAAATCAAGTCAAGCTAAGCAGCATATGTGTATGAAGAATGAGCAAAAGACTCGCAATAGTTACTGACGTTGCCTCCGCTGAAAAGGGGTGAAAATTAGCGTTTGCACCCGGGTGTCATGTTTCTATCAATGCCAGTCAGAGCCGGAGCCGATAAATACCTGTGACCTGGGGATGAATGCTGATTGTAGCCTTTGTCATTGAATACAAAAGCCAGATGTTAGTGGGTGTTAATGGGTTTTCTGTCCAGTGTAAAAGGGGATTCAGAGTTGGACAGCAAAGTTGAAAGCACCTCTAGCTCAGGGTGAAAAGTGCTAACGTCATTCCTCAAATGCATGGTATTAACGCTACTATGTTTCATTTTTGTCAGGCAGATTTTACAGACAGCGTGCATCTTGTCAAGCCTGTGCTTCCCAGTGAGTTCATAAAATCTGAAATGTGCACAGATGTCCGCTTTTAAACTACTGGGTGCATTTTTTTTTATCACTGACTGATGATCTCTGCCCTCATCCTTCATTTACAACTCAATGCAATAGAGCGACGTCGCAATGTAGCAACAACTTTATCGTCCAACAGAGGCCAGAAAATCAACAACTGACATAGTTGTTGTGTCAATGCACTGATGCAGAAACTTCCTGGCAGACATCACGATGCATCAGAGAATTGAGACATTTCCACACCTCTAATAAAAGCACAAAAATTAGTCAAAACTAGTAAATTAAACTTGAGTTGGAATTGCTTTTTTTTTGTTTTTGTTTAGTTTTTCAAGGTTGAGAATGACTGGTCTGGCTTGATTTTTTGTTTGTTTTGTTGTTTCTAGAGTCAGAATTTAGTTGATAAGACAAATATGAAGGATGAAGTTCACCTCGCATGTTCTTCTTCATTAGTTCCTGGCAACTATTTGTAGCCTATTAATCTGACCTTTAAAAACTCATATGCAGGAGGCAGTGAGGCTTCATTTAATAGCCTGATATCAGGCTGAATTGTCAACTTGTTACACTCCGTTTCTATATTCAGTCAACTCGGTGGAGCAGGCAGATTTGAAGGTCTGGAATCAGGCTATCAGTGTTTTTAGAAACAGTTTTTAGAGTAGAGATTACCAGAGATCCAGATTTAGATTCATCCTGTCATCTGTTGACATCAGATATTGAGCAGATGTGAGGTTGTACAGAATATCATCTTTATTGTTGAAATGAAACAATCCCCTTTATGGAGTAAAAAGAAATCCTCAATATATCAAATGTGTAGAATCTGCATTTTTTTAACAATGACCTCTGGTGTTCCAAGTTCAATCAAATCTGTTCCGCGGGTCTACTTCATCCACCTGATGTCAGCAGGCTGTGAAAAGCAGGAGTCATCATCTAACACCAGCAGCAGAGAGCGCGATCCTGACATTTAAATAAAAGATGATGCAATTCAAAAGAAACGCCCGGCTTCATAGAAAATCTGATAACACAGAATAGCTTTTACCCCGATTTCATAAAGAGGGTCCTCACTTGAA
>JAJHUR010086093.1:0-33716 GCA_027495735.1 Lutjanus campechanus | reverse complement strand
AGGTAAAGTTGTGAAGATATTCTAAATATAGCGTACATTTAAACTGCTAATGATTTGTTTAGGTGGGCCTTTTTAAAAGGTGGTTAAACTACATTTTGCAAAAATCTAAAACAAAATCTATGTATTTTCTTCTTCTTCTGGCTATAAACTTGTCTCATATGCCCAGCTTCAAATTAGATATTCTATGAGAAATTACAGCTCATTGTGTTTTGAATCAGAGCCTGATGCAAATGGACTAAAAATCAAATTGGCAAGATGATATATATATATATATATATATATATACATTCTAACTGGCAAAAACAAGCTAGTATGGCCATAATGCTCCATCTTATGTTATCTACACAGCTGTGCCCCTTTTCACAGAGAATCCATAAGCAGTGGCATGTGGTGGTTTTTATTATTTTAAATCTTTCATCAAGCTTCATTACTCAGACTGACTGTTATTTACACATGGTAATTTTACACTTCATTGCCTGTTTTTTATTACATGCAGACAACCGGCATCCCAGCCAGCACGTCTGTATCAGCCTCATGGGATTTAGCAGTGGTCTTCATGGGGTTTGAGACAGCGTGTGCTTAGTAAGGACAATTTACCTGAGATCCTTGCCCCAGGCTAAGTGACACAGGATAATTGCTCAGGCACAGAGGAGGGCATCTATGGATTTATCATGGGGAATGACTGCGGGGTCAGAATGGACATATTATCTTCCACGCATTTGGCTCACCAGTCTAGGACATAGATCAGCACAACCATGTGCATTGTATTGCTGTGAGCCATTAGTCATTGGTATAAATTTGGAAAGTGTCCACTCAGAGAATCCATTTTACATCACAGCTTTTAATTGTACCTGGTCCAACTCCTATGGGAGCCTATTTACAGAATTTAAAAAAAAAGTTTTGACGTAAAACTTACCATAAAGTCTGACGCCGGAGTTGCTGTGGCCAGAAATGGATAAATACAACGAACAAACAGGGACATACTATTGTGGCCAAAATTATAGTAGTGATCAGTATTATTGTGGGTTTGTTAAACTCAGAGGTGGCAAAAAGACACACATTCTGTGCTCAAGTAGAAGTACAAATATATGCATAAAAAAGATCACAGTAGAAGTACAGATTCAACTTCTTTCCTCAAGTGAAAGTGAAAAAGTACAGACTCTGACGTGTTCTCAGGACATTTCTGACGGCTGTTTCTGTGCACAGCTAGCTGAATCTCACCTTTCCTCCACGGTCGAGTCTTCCTCTTCTGTTTGATTTACCTCCGTTAAATCCTTTTGTCTTGTTACGTCTTTCCCTTCATTTTCGTCCTGTTACATCTTTTTTTTTCTTGTTACATCACTTTCGTCTTGTTGCATCTTTTTTACGTTATGTTGTTTTTACCATGTTACATCTTTTACACTGTTTTTTATCTTGTTATGTTGTTTTTATTGTGTTGAATCATGTAAGGAGGGCCTACAAAGATACTAGAATGAATAGCCATGGATGTGGGAAAAGGCCCATAGAAAACGTCTATGCAGAGGGGGCAGAATTTTGTGGTATGCCCTTTTTAAAATAAATCAAAACAGAAATTAATCTGTGTTCTTTTTGGTAAAACAATTAAGCATAGATAATCATGCGAGAGGTCCTGGGTGCAGCTCCCGGATGAGGGCCCATCTTTTTACAAACTTGGCTGTGGTTTGTAACAACATAGGGCATCCACAGACACACACACACACACACAGGTCCATAGACAAATTAACTAATTTAATCAACCAAGAAAACAAGATGTGTGGAGATATGCTTAGACAAGCTTATTTGCATTTTCTTCCTAATTTAAGGACGGCCTACAAAGCATCATGGGAAGGGGCCCATGGGGAATGCCTATGGAGAGCCAGAATTTTGTGCTATTCCCCTGTGAATTTATTTGTATGTATTTTGATAACACAACTAAACTTAGATAATCATGTGAGAGGTCCTGAGCTCAGCTCCTGGACGAGCCCCCGTTTTTTTTTTGTTTTTTTACAAACTTGGCTCAGGTTTGTAACAACATAGGGGAAACTGACAGCCAAATTAAATCATTCACTTAACTAAGAAAAAAAGACAAGCTTATTTTCTTCCCTGTCCTTCTTACTATAAACATTTTCCGAACCCTTAAACTCATAAGAGGTTATTATTTACCATGTGATGATCAGTGTCCTTTTTGGTCACTTTTAAAAAAAATTTAAGTGTGTGTTTTGTGAACAAAGCCGAAAATCAGTCTAGAAACCCACATCTTTTGAAAAAATCTATGTATTTATGTTTGAAAAAAAACCCAAACCACAAAAGCAAAATCATCCTCTGGGCCCTGGTTCAAGATCTCTTCATATAGCATCCCATCTGGCAAGCGGCAGAATTGGTACTTTGATCATTCTCTTTAAAATTCACCCCTTGACCCCTCCGACATCCCACAGGCCTTTTCCCGTTGTTCCTTGAGGACAGTTAAAGAGATGCTGAGTCAGGCGGGCGTTGGAGGTGACAAATGTTTCTCCATTGATGTTGTGCAGATGATTTACAAGCCCAGTTAACCGGGGAGGTCTGCCAGGCAGGGACTGGATGTGAGTGAGTGTGTGTGTGTAGGTGTGTGTGTGAGTGTGTGTGTGTGTGCGCGCAGTGGAAAGATGCAGCAGCGAGTAAACACATATAAATCAGTTTCTACACATTTTTGTTTGAACTTGAGCTTACCCAATTTTTTTGAAGTGACATTATGAGTAAGATTATAATAGCACTTACTGTGGATGTAGTTAATAATAAATACAAACAAAGAAAAACACACAAACACAGGTTCTTCTTTGTTATTCAATTTCTAAAACCATAGACTCCTTACAGGATGCCAATCTGACTAGGCTGGTGGAAAGAAAATGTAATAGCATGGATCAAAAATAATTTAGGTGAAACGCACTGAAAAAACACACCTACTTAAAAAAATGCTTAAAAATCTTAAATAATTGGGCACATCTATTGTATAGGTAGAATATTACAGCTGATGCAATCTGCCCACTCACAAGATTCCATGAGTCATGTTCATTTTACCACACAGCGCATCGCCCACTTGTTCCCCTGTCTTGGCTTCAGTAATAATATGCCAAAATATTTGGACTGCCAAAAATAATAAACCACTTGTCAGCATATAGTGTACTTAGATACAGTAAACTATGTGGGGCTTTATTTTCCTCCAGCTTGTTTTTTTTATTTTTATTGATTTGCAGGTGAATAAAACCTTTTGACAGCGGTACATTGCCTGCATTTCAAGTTCAGGTATTTTGCAATGATTCAAAACAAATAAACTTTTCTTGTCAAATAAACTCGCTATCAATTCAGTTGTACTTGAGAAAACATTTTCAATAAGCGTAAGATATTAACAACTCTTCAGTCACACAGACAAACAAATTTGATTTCCTTTCACATTTCAAAGGGTAGATACTGAATTACTAACCTTCATCGCGGTCCGCAGTGTTTTCATTATGGTGAAAACAAGCGGCGATGACTTATCCTCACCCTCAAGACCCCGGCAGAATTCTAGAATGTTGTTGCAGTTCTCTGAGAATCCTCACTTAAATCAGAGTTTTCCTACTCAACCCAAACAAACAACTCTATCTTAAAAACAGAGAGAAACTGACAATTACAGGTGGTTTTCATTTGATGCAAAAAAACAAAAAAAAACAACAAATTCCTCTTAAATTTGATACCAAATATGTGGAATTTGTAGATTTTTAGACCAAGCTGATTCAACATCAACATTTCTAAAAATGCAGACAAAACAAACAAACAAAAAAGTAGCACTGCAAATGCTGCTGCAAATAGATGTGCTGGATTGAATCTCAGTCTGAATAAAAGATGATAAAGTAACTTTGGGTCAATTGTATAACACATATAATCTACAACATTTCTCTCTGTTTGCTTCTTGAGACAACATTCATAGTCTGATGGCATCAGCTCCTTCACGGGATAATACTTGGCCTTCAAAATAAAAGACAAATGTCTCAAAGCAACAGTACTGCGGCAGTAGGTCGTGTTTTTTACCAACTTATATGAGGAAGTTTTCTGAATTCATATGTGGTAAAGGTGCGACCCGATCAGTCGTCCCTGCCAACTCTTAAACGGACTTCATCCCATAAAACCTTGTCATCTCGTGGGCAATGACAGCCAAGTAGGTCCTACTGATGGTGATTATGTGATTATGTGATTTTTGAACAAAAAGCTCTCAAGGACATTGTTTTAAACAATAGTGTTGTGGATCGTGTTTTTGGCAACTTTTATTAGAAAAGTTACTGAATTTATATGTGGAAAAGTTGCAACCCAGTCAGTTGACCCAACCCTGAGACAACGGCGTCTGCCTCAAGCAGTGAGAGCTGGGGAACTAAAAGTATCGACACCATGAATGACTTTTTTCACTATGGGGTCTAGAGTGTTTTTAGCAAATATTGTTTCTTCAAACATTAAAAAGGAGGCTCTCAGAAGAGTTTTAACTCAGTGCATGCTGGGAAGTCTCCTAATATGCTGCTATTTCTTGAGAAACTTAATTTAATAGTAGATTGACCTCTGTACAGATGGAGAGGAGAGAGGAGATATGGGCGTGGCATGCTATTGATGAATATTAGCTTTTTGTTGAGACCATGATGGACAATTAATGATAACCACCATCCCTGAAGTACTTTTGTCTGTTTGGGTCTTTCTGTCAACCTTAATGAACTGAAACCAATGCTGGGCTCAGATTAGAGGTGTTGAAACGGGAAGAGGACCGGAGAGGACTGACCGACACACGTAGTGGAGTGAATGATGCTGTTGGGACCCAGTTGAACCTCAGGTTTCAGGCAAGGCCAGTCTGCGTCCTTTCTTGTGCTGGCAACCAAGGCTTTTAGCATATGTTGTGGCCTGTTAGTAGCTGGCACAGCCATAAGGCTTGGTTATAATTAATTCCCTAGACCAAACAACAAACCAGCCCTATCATTGCTGTGACAACCTGCACATCACCAAAACTGTGCTTACTTGATTTTTATTGGACAGATATCGCACTCATTATTCTGCACTATCCACTTCTCTCCACCACATAATCTCCTTCCCTGTCTTCTCCCTGTGATTTGACTTTCTTCTCATACTCTTCGCTTTCCCCCCGCTGGTTCTGTCCCCACTCCATCAGTCCATCAAAGCATAGTTGGGCTGCATTGGGTTTTACTGACTAACTATACTGGCAGGAAACGTTACTGTGCTTAATACAGTCATTTAACAGTAATGTGAAAGAAATGACAGTTAACATCTAATGTTTTGGAAAAAATAGTGTTGACAGAGGGAGTGCCAGTCAGGACCTCGTAAACCAGATGGTGATCCCACTGTGGGGCATTCTGGAGTGGTCAGGGTCTGGCGCAAATTAAGCTCTAAATATATTTTTCAATGAGAGGATGAAAACAGTAGGGCTGTCACAATTTTCAAACATTATACTGTTGACAAGCCAGTCACACAGGATGGCAAGCAAGCTTTTTTCTCTCTTTTTTCTTCCTGTTTTACGCTTCAAAACTTGTTAAATTTATGAATCCATCCTTCAAAAAACCTGCCAGCAATATGAGGGCCAGTAACAGTTCAAGCTTAAAAATGGATTGATACCAGCTTTTTGTTACCTGACTTAACATTTCAGAGCTGAAGGCTTTGCCACATTGTATCTTGTTTTGGTGTTAATTATGTAGGTTAACCTGTTGGATTTGGTGTTAGCATGCTGCACTAATGTGGCTACTACCACAGGCTGGGGCGATGTTGGACTCATGTAATATTGATGGACAGTCATGAGAAACTTTTAGAGCATTAACATATTTTTTTTTATGTTGCCTTTTTCACTTTACACTGCTGCGCGAGCTACATTAACTTTGTCATTGTATGGAAGCGGTTGGGATCTGCTCTGTGATCCTCTTGCTGGTGTATGCGAGTGAGTTACTGTTGCTCCTCTGTGTAAGTTTAGTTGATAGTTGAGATGAGAAGAAAACGCACACCGTAACTTTTCAGAGGTGCTGGTGATGGAACATACTAGGAAGGAGAGAGAAACGCCGCACACTCAGCTCCAAATGCACGAGAGTTATTAGACGTTTCGGCCAGCACAGGCCCTTTGTCGAGTCATGAATGAAATGCCAGGAGAAGTGGCTGATGAAGCCTTCTGTGAGCAGATGCACACCTTATGTGTGTCAGCCACTAATCACCAGCCACTAATCACAGGTCACATGGATAAGAGAAAAAAAAGCAAAAATAAGAATATAAATGAATGCATCTATAGATCCTATTTAGAAAACAATACATGTTTAAGCATTCTCAACAGATCGTATCTAATATATATTTTTTTTTTACAATATCAAGTGAACACATTAGATATAGGGTGTTCAGAGAGAAGACACAATATGGATAATTTATATTTACAAGAATAAGAGCAGATCCGCTGCACATCAGCCAGTAGAGGCATCAAAAGCTGGATCTGATCTATATTTTAAATCCTCTTTTTGGGTGTTAAATAACCAAATCACAGGAAGCACTTCAGATCATAATCAATATTAAGACCATTAGGTGATAGTGTGTTTAAATAGTGTGTGTAGAAGTGTCCTCTCCTCAATAAGAGATTTTCTAAGTTTCCACCTCTTCGAGGGAGAGAGACCTTCTCAATACCTATATATTTCAGTGAGGAGATGGGATGGTTTGCCTCAGTAAAGTGAGCAGCTACAGGCTAATTCAAGTTCTTACATCTAATAGTACTGCGGTGCTCCGCAATCTGGGTTTTTAGTTCTCTGCTCGTTTTTCCTACATAAGCCTTACCACATGGGCAAGTGATAAGATAGATCACCGATTTGGTGATTTGAATTTTTTTTTCTTTCTATCCAAGCTTGCATGTGACCTGTGATTAGTGGCTAGTGATTAGTGGCTGACACACATCAGGTGTGCATCTGCTCACAGAAGGCTTCATCAGCCACTTCTCCTGGCATTTCATTCATGACTTGACAAAGGCCCTGTGCTGGCCGAAACGTTGTCTAATAACTCTCGTGCATTTGGAGCTGAGTGTGCAGCGTTTCTCTCTCCTTCTAAGTTTAGTTGATAGACATGCCTTGTAAGTAACGATATAGCTACATATGAAAAAGTGAAAAGTGAAACTGCAGGAATTCATTTGTAATGTTATGTAACTAGCACCCAGCAGCTAGCTCAGACCATAAACAGGTGACCAGACAGTGAGGTGAGATCCACTGATAATGTTACTCTTAGCATTACGGCGCCTAATTACTTTATTTATCATAAAGAGGTCATGTGCAAAAACAAATAATGACACAAATACCACATACGTCACTGCTGTCAACTTAAATAACCTCACAGGAAATTCTGTCATTGCAACAGCCCTAGAAGATAGTAATGCTGACTTGGATCCTGCATTAATAGTGACTGGTGGATGGATGGGTCGCTGGATTGGTGCTTTGATGGATTAACGGACAGATATATGGGCACAATACAATTTCTGCTCAAGAAAGGAATCATTGCACCAGTCTGACGGGGAAGATTTGAGGATCAGACCAGAACATTTCCAAAGATACCAACCAAATTCCTCAAACTTTAACTTGAAGCAGCACCAGAGCTCAACGTATCTAAAAAGCTGCTCTTTAGTGAAGCGGCATTAAAACTAAGCACTCGCCAGAATATGGATTCAAAGGGAAATCATCACTGAAGGGTAGTTTTAGGTCTATCATCGCAAAAACCTTTTAATGTTACAAAATTATTTCCTTCTACCACTTCAAGACAAGCTTTTCATGCCACTTTCCTCCCTTAGTAGCTGAAGGAGCAGGTCTTTAGCTACAAAGAAGTCTAGATCAAGGGAGGGTTAACACTTTTTAAACTTTTTTTTATTTCAGCAGAGTCGGGTGAACTTTTCACAGAGAGCAAGCTTGGGTTGATAGCCTCCAAAATGTCACTGAAGCAAGTAGGAAAATATCTCTGGGACTGAGGGATGGCATTTTTTAATGTGATAAGGTATTACTACAAACTGATAACTTTCTCATGATCAAGAGCTAATACCAGAGGTCTGTGTAGGAGGGGTCCACCATAACAGACATCACACTCAAATGTCCCTACATTAAAAACAGTTGTAATCATGTGTCTAAGTAATAAAATAAGCAGGACAGAATGGACAGTGGTTTGGCTGGATGGGTCAGATAATAGGGTATGTACATATTTTCAGTTGTCAAAAGTTGTGCAAAGTACCTGGTGTCTGGTGCTTTTTTGGCATCACCTCAGAGAGAATTGTCATTGGAATTGCCATAACAGGCAGAGGCATATTCTACACCCAAAAAATCCGTTAAAACCCTTCTATCAAAGCGGACATCGTTCATTGATTTGACAGATGGTGGGAATTTGAGTGTCTGTTTCTCCCTCTTTTTAATTCTATTACCTCAATTTTAATTTTGCGACCTGTTTAGTTTAAATAGTTCATATTTATTTGAATATATTTTTGGTAATTTTTCTTCTTTTTGACATTGGTAAAATCTCCATCAGCCAATCATGTCAGCCCTCCTCTACCCCACTCACCTCCAGTTCTTTACATCCAGAGCCCAGGTGGAGCTCATCAGAGGTCCACTCCTCATCACATCCTGATCTTCAGCCATCCCTTCACCACCACCAGAGTCTAGACAACATCGGAGGGCTTCCTACATTAATCACGACTTCAGTACCCCCCTTATACACAATGACGCCACAATGGGGTTTAAACACCAACGATTTTCACACATTTCTCATCCTCATTGTGCACATGTCAGTTAAATATATTGTGTATGCTCAGAGTCAAGTCACTCCTGATTGAAAGGAATACCGGTGTGCCTCAAGAGTTTGGCTTTCCCTTTGGTGTGCCTTGGGCACAAAAGTTTGCAGTGGAACCACAAGCATGTTGACTCTATTTGAGCTGAGCCCAACTATGCAGTGGAAACATGGCATTATTTTAACTATACACAATGGTTACACAATGGTTACATATAGTATTTAAATCAACAGTAATGTGAGATACATGGACCATATTCCATTTTGCCTATTTTTAGGCTACTTTAATCTAAACGGGTCATATATTAGCAAGTAAGCTAACATTAGTTTTGTCAGTTCAGTTAGCATTGCAACAGTTGCATCTAGCCGTTAGTAAGTAATGTTTGTTTTTGATGTAACCCATTTTAATTTAGCAATGTATAAATGTCCTCTCTTAGAATTAGGCCAAGTTACAGCAACAGATAACACAAATGGAAACAATAGGCCCTTGGGTGGACAGTGATGTCGCCGTAATGCATCCCACACCATTGGTTTCCCTGGCGCATATAAGTTTACTTTTTTTAAAAATGCAGAGGCAAGTGCTGCAACGTCATTGTTTATTTAAAAAAATCTGCTTCCATCAGCCATCTTCAATATCTTTATTGAATTTTTCGCCTCAAGTCAAGCATAGACAGAGTAAACAGAAGTAGCAGTGGTGGAATAATGCAGAGAAACAGAAATACAGTATACAACCAATACTGTAACTACAAAGTAACAGAGGTAGTAGCAGAATTACAATATACCCTCAGGACTTCCAGTGTCATATAACTTTCTAAACTTAGTGCATAAGTTAAGAGTTTCAAGCGGAGTGTAAGAGTGTATGGAGTTAAGACTGTTTTCAGTCACTTTTTCTGTGCAAAATGAGACAGTGCATAAAACAGAGGAGGAGGGATTTTCACGCTGTCAGGGTGTGTGGCAGCCATTGGAAATCAGAGATTTGCGACAGTTTTAGTGGACAGGGTCTCAGCAGAGACAAAGTGTTTGTTGTGCTAGAAAAGCGAGAAAATACCCTCGCAGCAGAGAGAAGTTTAGTTTTGTGGACCTCAAAGAGCCCCAGCAGACCGGAGCTTTATTCCGGCCTCTTGCCAGATCTCCAAAGGCCACTGCATAGTTGATATAAGGCCTGACTATCAGCTGTGACAACTCCTTATTAACATCTAACATGTTAATCCTTAATCTGCCTCCTCTCCTCCATGGATTTCTTTTCTTTCACTTCTGTTCTCTCTTCTACCTTGTCCAACAGTATGTGGAGGGAGGGTGTTTCGCTTATGGGAGAGGACATAAATCCAAAGAGGCGCTCCAGGCAAGGTCTTCATCATAAGCTCATTTCTCATCACTTTACATAAAGTCAGCAGTCCTAACTTCATAATTACACAGGACACCAGTGAATGTGGCTAAAGAAAATGCTTTGTACAGGTACGACTGCTTCATAGGCATAATAAAAAGTTATGTAGTGTACAAGGGGATAATGTAACACTCATATCTCATTGTGATTATTCAAGGCTTTAGCAGTGAAACTGTTGGGTAAGTATAAAAAAAAGTGTCAGTAATATGTCTTCTTTTAAAAACCCAGATACATGAGATGAAAACATGCACCAAGAATTAAAATTCCAATGTCATACAAGATGAGTTGACAGCTATTTGAGTGGTCTCCAGATAATATGTTATTACGTTTGCTGCGGTGGTGTGCTTTTGAACACGGTAGTTATGATGCTTCCAAAGAGCCAGAGTCAGACCCAAGACATATTTATGAAATTCCATTGTATAACATCTGCATCTTTGGCATCTTAAAAGTGGTTAACCTAACTTCTATTAACCAGCAGCCAGCCTATCATTTCCTCTAAATAGATACATGCTAATGCCTTAGAAAATAAGTATAATTTACCTACAGTGAGTACAGCCCATAAAATAGAGTGATGACCTTTAATAAACAATAGGTTAATACATTTCAGTTAACGGATAAATGAAAGGCAATAACACTGACATTTTTTCCTCCGCATCCTCTCATTTTCCTGTGTCTCTGCACATTCATGGAGTAATACAGGTCAGAATAAGAGCATATTTTCTGCTGTTAGAAACATTCTAGACTTCAAAAGACATCTTTGCCTCTATTTGCGTCAGTTGGAGCGATTCTATGTCTGTTTTCAAAAGGGTCTGATGAATAAAACTTTAAAAATTGCAGACGATGCCTATGAATATGAACATTTTACAACAAATAAACTGACTATGACTCTTCCAGTTTAGATATTCATCGATCAGGACTCAAAGGAAGCTTGTACACCTGGGTAATTGTGGGTAATTATCTCCAGATAGATTTAAATATGATAAAAAATATATATTTTTTAACATTGACAGATCATTTATTCAATTGAAACCATGTGGAAATATTTTCTACATCAGTGTTAGCTTTGGCCATAAGGACAGAGAAGGTATTATGTGATAGGAATAAATTGGCAAAAAACATTGGGATCAAGGAGGATGATGCTGCAACTGGGTCGTTAATATACTGTAAATAAGGAATAGGAGTGGTCCTATAATAGATCCAAGTGGGACCCCGCATATTATAACAGCCCCATTAACAAACAGTTGATGATTATGACTATAAATGCAAACCCATCTGTGAGTGAGTCCTGAAAACCATAGTGTAACAATTTTTGAAGTAAGATGTCCTGATTAAGAGTGCCAAAAGCTTTAGATGGGTCAGAAATATTCCTAAAGCATGCTCATTATTATTTAAAGCAGTGTGAACTAGTTACAACCTCAGATGGGGTCTGATGTTTGGCCCAGATTATCCGATCATGCGAGAGATTTAAAGACTCGATCTTCTGCATGATTAGCCAGTACAGAAATGAAAGAAAGGTGTTGCCAAGCAATGGTAATATCTAGTCTTTGTTGACCGCAGCTCCCCAAACATGTTCTCATCCAGACTTGGTTAATTTGTTTTTTCTCATTGTGCAGTATTAATGTTATTAGAGTGAGTTGTTCTGCTACATGAGATCACGCAACATTACGTTCCCCAATGACTCATTCAACTTCAGCTTTTGTTTTTTGTTTGGTTTGTTTGTATTCAAATGGAAAGCAGCTTCTATGTATATTACCTTTACTTTTACCTTTAAAATTTTATTTTCACTTTTGCTTGCATTTTTCATAGAAGTTACTGTACTTCTACACTGAGTATAGATTTTCAGTACTCTATCCTCCACTGCCCGCCTGTGCAGTAATGTTCTGTTTAATCAGCATCTCTATATGCCACACCTGTCATCTTGGCGAGAAGAAGCACTCACTCAAAATTTGGGAGAACTATGCCTGTTGTCTGCACAGAAAAAGTCTGAGATCTTGCACTTCAACCTGTGAAAAACAGTTTTTCTTTTAGTTGTAGTGATTGTGAACTCAATGTATAGATGTGATATCTAAGTGCTGTCTTGCAATGACCAAACAGCAGTTGCCAATAGCTGTAAAAAGAAGACAAACCATATTAATTTTCATTTGCTAACAAACCCCATCCCCGACCTCCACAGGGCGTCTTGACCCCGAACCCTCCTAGGGAGTTTGCATCTTTGTCATTGTCTTCACCCCTGATGACTTTGCATCCCTGATCTCAAACAACCTCACAATTATTGCTGAAATCATAGGATCTGCGTGTCATAGACTGAAGATAGTAGCTGAGGTGTCTGCTTCATGCAGTTCAGCAGTGAATGCTTGTAGCAGTGTAGTAAGACTCCGTCTCACCTCAGGCAAATGTCTTCTGGTTATTTTCAAACTGTTGCGATGAAGAAGAGAGTATTTTATGTGTTCCAGGTGCATTTTAATAGCTGCTCTGTGCTGTTTTTATTTTTTCTAAAGATTTCACAAAATGAATGGTTTTTTTGGACAGTAATAGCACGACTGGCGAGCGCGAGCCCGCTGCTAACACAAGGGAAATCATCTGTGATGTAAAACAGAGGAGGAGACAATAAAGCAGAGGACAGAGAAAGAGACGAGTGAAAAAAATATCTGGAATTTTTTTGATGATTCTGCACTCACACCGTGTGCTTAATTACTTCATTAATTATCCTGCCATGAGAAATCGGGGGATATTTAACAAGTAGTCATTAGTTAATCTTCAGTTACAATGCACAGGCACGAAGGTCAATACTATAAGTCATTTTAAATGAAATACATGTTCAGATACAATGGCTTTTCAGGGTATGTGTAGATGGATTTAAACATCGCAACCAAGAGCAATTTGTCATTTTTGTGCCGCCGCAGCAGAGGACTGCCTTACATTTTCATATTTATACAAAAGCAAAACACAAGTTTCCTCACCTCTCTCTGCTGTGAATGTGTTAAAAACATTTATTTATGAGTTTTTTGAGACGCAATAGTGTTCAAGTTTTTTTAATTTCTTCCCTTTTCTTCCCTTAAAATGTGTGAATGGAGGCACACACACACACACACACGTATGGCTGTCTGCAGCGGAATACACAGGTTTGTGTTCACATCTGCATGCATGTGTGCGTCCATATGTGTTACAGTATACCATTTTGTAGTGATTAATGTCCCATGTCCCCATTCGGTGATCGGAGATGATATCCTGTAATGGCCTCTGTGTTGTAATTTAGCACTTGCACCCAGAGGGTGTAAACAACCAAACACTAGCTGTGACTGCAACTTAAATACAGTGACCTAAACCACGGGAAGAACCATTTCACTATGTGAATGTCATGCGGTGATAAAACAAGGGTTTCATTTTGTCAGTGGAAGCCTATTACAGTACATGAACTCAAAGGTGTGTGTCACAATTACAGTGTAAGTGTAAGATTGTGTAAGGTTATTGAGGCAATATTTTAAAATAAAAAAAACGGAGCTGAAACACTTTTGAACGATCTGAGATTTGACAGAAAAGAATGAATGAATTAATGAGTCATTTATTATACAGTAAATAAATAAATCAAACATTTCCTGCTTCCAACTTGTCAAGTATGAGGCTCTGGTCTGATATCTGTGTTTTATATCACAATATATACCAGGGCTGCGCCCGACTGTTTGGCTAAAATATTTGTCGGAGAGAAGAATCTTAGTCTCAGAGAGAAGAATCTTAGAAAAAAAACCTCAAACTCTTAGAAGCTGCGCCTTGTCACTAGGCACTACAGATTGTTGCAACACGGATCTTTTCTCTCTTAACACTGTAGTCACCAGCATTCTACTGCTAACTGTGCTGTATTTGCAATCAGCTAGTTATCTCAGTTAGCTAACTCAGTAAGCAGGAAGCTTGCCTTGTACCCCAAAAATATATATTCAAATAATGAAATTAATATTATAAACGTGTGATGACTAGTCGACTAATGGCTTGAACTGATGATTAATGGTCGACAAGAAAAATCTTGAGTCAGAGGCAGCACTATAATAGACTATTGTAAATTGTACATTTTGGGATTTTGGACAGTTGGTTGGACAAAATAGCAGTTTGAAGATGTGTCCTTGAACATTTTTCACTCCTTTGAAAACTGAAAATAATCGTTTGTTGGAGTCCTAAATGGGTACACTTTGTATTACACAATGTCGAGGTAACTTCAGTTTACAGTTGTTTCCGTGGCGATCAGAGGAAGCCTCTTCCATTGTGTGCACAGGTCGACAAGGCTATTGTATCCCAAATGCGGGTCACACACAGTATGTACGAGGACACAGCATCACATCTACGAAGTGAGAGTGAGTTAATCCTCAGTGCCGTACATATAGGAGTACAGTGTCACAGTGTGCCATCATTTCTTGTCTTCATGCACCTGAAACACTTTGAAGTCGGAAATTTCAGCTGATTCCAATCACCGACGTTGTCTGCAATGCAGCATTACATCATGTACTGTCATGAGGACGAGCCTCTCGTCCATGCTTTCGACTGTGTGAGGTATTTGGAAGAAAAGACAGTAGTCCCTGGATTATCTTAAGTTACTGGGTCATGATTTCTCTAAAGGGGCATTGCTGTTGTAATCAATTTTATTAGCATTTTGAGCATCACAAACAAAAGAGTGCCATCTAGTTCCATTATATTCATGAGAGGGCACACATCTATGGCTGAAACAATCTAGATGAATAAATAGTACCACAGGTAAGGGGAAAAACCATCTATTTTTGATTTGGGGTTGAACTGTCCCTATAAGGAGCAGCTGTTTGTTTAATTAAGTATCTATTTGTGATTCTTGAATGCCACCATGAATGATGTCACTGTTTCTTTTAATCCAGTCATCTGTTTCGTTCAAAACAGCTGTTGGGATCCGCTGCCTCTGCCATACCTTGCGTTTGTGCTTCTGCATGATTTGTGTATACAGTGTGTATGCTGTGTGTGATTGTACTGAATATGATTTGCTCCCTGCAGCAAATCCTATTGTTTGTTGCTGTTGTCCGATGTATGTAGACTCCTGCTGCTGCTTGTTGTTGCTGATTTGCCACTGCAGGATATCTGTAGGCTTAGTGTTCATTGGCATCTGCTCAACTGATGTAACCAGTGATTCATTTCCCTTCCTGGGAGTTGACTAATAGAAATGTGTAGCTAGTGGTAAGTAGGGAGCCAGATGGCACCCAGGTTGGCTTGTTTACTAATGGAGACTGTGAGTTAAACTTTGTTTACTCTTTATACTGGAGGGCCGCGACAAGACAGTCTGGATGGAGACACAATGTAAATGTGACGTGGAACCTTGTATGACATTAATGCAGGTGGAGGTTGGCTTGAATCCACGGTCCCGAATGACAAATCATCAACACAGTGTTGACAGATAAAAGACGATGGATGCTTCACGAACAGGAGGGAGCGACAAAGACAAAGAGAGTGAATTAAGGAAGGGAGTGGCGTAAACAGTAACAGAGAAATAAAGTGTTACGTCTTGCAAAATAAACACGCCCACACCTCCGCACAATGCCTGATTTTGTGGGAACAGCTGGGGATGCATTTGTGTGTAAAAACTCTTTGTGCAGCTCTCACAGACAGAGAGCAGTGGAGTAAGCGATCCAACTGTTGGTCCCTACATTTTTATAATATAGTGTGGAATGCCAACCTCAAAATTTGTACTCTGTAATGGCTGGGGGCTACACACCACTGCCAAACAAGCTGAAGCCAAGAAAAGTGCTGAACAGCAAAATATAAGTAAAGTAAGAAAACACAGGAAGAGGGATCTGGTCTGGGATGTTCCTGCCAACTAATTTCCCTGTAAATTAGATGGAAATCTTAATGTAGACCACTTGACTAAAATCGAGTACAATTTATTAATAGATAAGGTTAAACATTGTCCAAAAAATGTTGTGAGCCATTTGAAGCTATTAATCACACTCTTGAACAAACCAAATTGTGTGGCATTTTGTGCTTCATTATAAACACTGCACATCATCCTATAAAACAGAACAACTTAATATAATGTCTTTTCAGACTGAGCTGGATTGCAACGTCTGCAATGGTATATATGATATCACCCTGCTCTCCTCTCAGGTTAACGTCCTGCAGTTAACGTTTGTGCTGAATGTGTTTACGCAGTGCCCTGAACGAGTTGTTATGTGCCAGTTTATTCTGACATAGTCTAGCCTTATTTTCATTTTCTAGATCAAAATACTGCCAAACCACACTGGTTTTGTCATCAGTCCCACCTTCGATTCTCCACCGTGGTGGATTACAGCATCCGGCAATTAGCGCAGGGAGAAGGGGGCTGCCGTCTGCCTGGGCTGCAGCTCCGACTAGTGGCGGGTGGTGGTGTAACACCTTTGAGGCAACAGCTACTCTACAGTCTTTGTACAGTGATAAAATATTAATAATTAGCTCAACCGACAAATATTTCAGGTGTCGACTAGCGAGCGTAGCAACGTTGAATCATTTGGTCAACTTTTAATGCTTTAGTGGACTAATTGCTAGTCTTGCGGAGATACGGTCACCATCACACACTTCTAGTGGGTCATAGTGACTATTTTTTGCTGCATCTGCGGTAGATCACAGCCTTTAATGATCTCAGTAAACTCATATAACTGGACACTACACTATAACTCACACAATAGTCTCTAATTTTCCTTCTCCCTTGAACTGTTTCTCTCTCTTTCCTTTTGACCGGATGAAGCTCTTGAATGATTTCACAAGATTTCATGTTACAATTAATCCATTACATGTATGAAGTGACAGAGTAAGGAATAAGGTCCCCCGAGGTTGGAACATACTGTTAAGACCATATTTGGAAAGTTTCAAACAAAGTGGCATTTGAGGAGAATTATGAAAATTTACCCCATTTGTCAGAAAGTGCTTCACAGAAGTAAGTGCCCAAAACACAGAAGAAATAAGAGAGCAAAAAAAAAAGAGGCGGAAAGAGAAAAACAAGGACATTAGAAAGTTTCAGAAATGGGGCTGGGGCTGGAGCCAGAGCATGTGCATCTGTGTGGGCTAATGTGTGAGTCCGCACGCAGACACACACCTGTGAGTGGATATTAGTGCCCAAGGCAACGCAAGAACAGTAGGAGAAATGAGTAAATTATGGATGCAGGGAGGTACAAATGGAGTGTTTGGTGCAGTCAGAGTTAATGTAGCCTGCAGAGTTACTAAACTAAAATCCTGCCGGATGTAGAATTATTAATTATGGACACAAACACGGAGACAAGTCCATTAAAGCCAAGTTAATCCTGGTATCCTTGTGGAGATATGCTTCTAGCCATGTATTATAAGTATCCTTTGGCTTTTTAATGCATTTAAAGCCTATTTCTTTTATTATATAAAATATAAAGTTACTTATTACATATTTCTATAACTATCTGTGAATGTAGCGTACTTAGCATCAGAATAATATTTCAAAATATTCTTTGTTTTTCATCAGTATTGTATTCATGCCTTGTAACTTTATCCAACAGTATGTGGTAACACTTGTGGTAACACAATGCAGGCCATTAATAAATAGTCGTTAATGCAGTAATTGATAACAGTTGTGTAGTAATAATTTACTAATGGCATTCATGTTAACTATTCATGTGTTAATTCATACATGAAGAAGATGCTATTATGGTATTAATTCACACATTATATAACATACTCTTTTCGACCCTTATTGTAAAGTTGAAAGCAACCATCCTTGGATGTAACACCTCATAAATGCATATGAATGCTATATAGGTATTACTTAATTAACCACTTATTAATGGTGAATAAAAATTACCTAACATAATAAACAATGTATTAATGCTCTTTATGACCCTTAAGAACATGTATGCTGTAAATCACACGGCATTACTATTATTAATGGACTCTTATTGTCAAGTGCTACCCAGTATATGTTTTATTCATCACATCATAAAGTAATGTACGTTGTTGTCGCTATTCAGCAGTGCGTTTATCATATTTTTCTCATATGGTTTCAGGATAATATCATAGAGACTGTGGGTCTGTGTATGCAGTCTGGAGATTGTCCAGATAATAGTGAAGAATAGGTGGAATATTCTTTATGCACTCATGCCAGCATTGTCACACCCATCTAAATGACAGGCTGTGTTAAACCTGCGGCGTTATCAGCCGTTAACAGTGCAATATACAACATTCAGCCTCACTAGATGTCAGCAAACAACTATTTGTTATGTAAAGATATAGTGGAGTATTGGCATCTTGAGTGCTCCCAAATGTGTTGTTATCCAAGACTCTGTTTATCCGGGACATACTGTATATGCGCGTTATGTTATTTGAGGCTAGAAATAGGCAATGAAGACACAGAATCTTGACCCATATTTGATAAGCAATGCCTAGTTTTCGAAAATCGGACCCAAAAGTGGTGACAGCCTGGTAATAATATTTCTCATATTATAGCGAAGTGGTACACTAATATATGATTCTGAAAACATTTTATGCAACAAATAGACAATTTAATAACATAATATTGGTCCATATTGGATCAGCACAGCCTAGTTGTACAGTCTGATCTGAACTTCATGAGCAGTGCTTTCTCTTTTTTCCTTCCAACTTTATTGAGTGGGGCCCATGTACCCCCAGGGGTACGAGCAGTGATCTGCAAAATATAGACACAGGCTGTGTTGAGAATTTAACAGTTTAAAGTGGATTTAATTTATATGGTGTATATTTATGTGTGCATGGGTGGGGAAGGGGGTGTGGAATGCGTAGCTGGACGTTGAATGTCCAGCTACGATGCTGGAGAATTTGTTTTGGTCCACAATGTTAAAGGTCTACTGCAACCTCTAGTGGCAGTGAATGTCATTTACAGCTCCTTTAATCCCAGTTTATCAGAATGAAACTAGCTGAGTTTGGTGGTGAGTTTGGTCAGTTGCGCCCCAGGTTGTCTCAGACGAGACCTTCCAAACACTCCTCAGATGCAATCTGGATGACGAACTGAGCGCTCCGTGTTTTTATGGCTGCTGAACTTTATCTGTATTTTACAGGTCAGTAGTTGGTGAAAATGACCAATTTCAACTCCTTAAAGACTGAAGTCATATGGACAAGTGTTGTTTGTGCACTTCTGATAAGTTAAAAACTTTGAAATTCCTCCATGGCAGGTACACATATCGCGTCGTGGGCGTATTGGGTTCATTTTACCCTGAGCATCGTCTAGCAGACAGGTCATGAGTGTTTATTTACTTTTACAGTGTTATCTGGCCTCCCACACCTCTGGAATAGGTCACAGAAAGCAGGTATTTTGATGAGTGCTTTAAACAAAAATACTGTTAAATGTTACAGAGCTGCACTTGTTCATAGATGTCCACACTGTAAAATGTATAGTTTAAGTGTTCCTGTGATATTTGGTTGCAGCCTAATGGTTTCACATTAAAGAAAATGTTTTGTATTTCTCTTTGAGTGATAGTAACGTTTAAATTAGGCAGATTAGATGCTTGCAAATGATAGGGTGTGTACTAGAATGTTGCTTTCAGTATGAAACTGTAAGCAATACTCCAGAAATCTGAGCTATACAGCTGTGAATATATTACGTGAGATGTTATGGAGTAACTGGGTTCATGGATGTTTTATCGCACTTAAACTACAGCTATTATGGACTGAAACAGAGACACTCAGAGGAATGTGATTGAACTTGCATACAGATGCAATCTGTATGATGTGCTCTGTGTCTTCATCGCTGCTGAATTTTGTATTTTACAGATTCGTATTTTGTTGCTGTGGTGCCACATTCTGGGACCCGTAATATGAGTTTTTAAGATACTGTAAACAAAGTACGTGAACTCTGACCTTACATAACAAATGCATATAGTCTTTGTGGTGCTTCAGTTGCATTTGGAATGTTTTTGCAGTGCGAAATTTAATGAACAATGAACTTACTTTTTTGTTTTTAATTTTCTTTTTTTTTCTCATAATACTAAAACAATGAATAAAAGTTAGATCTTGCCATCAAAAATGCTAGATTACAAGGGAAACTTCCAGCGTTTGTGTATGTGAGGATAGGCTCCGCAGTTTAAAATCTCCTCCGCTGTATTGTGCCTGTCTGACTTAATTGTCATGCTGAGGTCAATGGAAACTGGAACGTCTTTACAAGCTGGCCCACTATTACAGCGTGCCCTATTGTTTCACAGGTGTGCCAGGCCATTTGGAGTTGACCGAGTCACAATTTGTTTTTTTTTGTTTTTTCTATCAAAGGGACAATGGAAGACAGTCTTTGGCGCCAACTTTCCACTGCGAAGGAACAAATTACTGTGAACACCTGAGCACCCGAGCTATCGAGCGCCAGCAAACAACTCTTAAAACTAATCTTCATTTGCACTGATGGGTGGGAGGTGCAAGACGCACTTTACATGTAGTGATGGGTGGGAGGTGCAAGACACCGTTTGTACATGTAGTAATGAGCGAGAATACAAACTGGCTGTGTGGAGGTGTGTTTGATTCCCACTTCTCTGATGTGGAGCCATTTGCTTATCAATTAGCTGTTTCTACAGCTGACCTTCCAAGAATCCACACGGCCGCTTTGTAGCATTGGTGTATATTTGCGTTATGTGAATGGCTGTTTAAATACACAGTTAACCTGCATATTGTTTCCCATGGCAACTTGAACCAACACTCCTTCCCTCCTCCTCCTCTTCTTCTGCTCCTCAGTCATTTATTCCTCTGAACAAATATCCAAGGTTCTTAAAGTTAGTGACAGAAGGTGGGCTTGTGAGTGAAGTGCTGCTCTTGGCTGACCTTCAAGTGTTGTGCAGAGGTTATTTCACACTTGAAATGTGAAAATACTGTGGGTGTAGTTTGAGCATTGGTTTCATGTCTGAAAGTGAGTTTACTTTCAAGAGGGACACAGGGCTTTACAATGTATAATACCTTATAATACGTATGCATAATATTTTCCTTCTGCCTTTGTTTTATTGATTGTTTTCATGCATATGCACCACAGTTCATTCTTGATCATAGAAATAGCAATTTGACAATGAAATGAAAATGATAATAATAAAAATTGGACAAAAAATTAATTCAACACCCACTTCAACATTTTCAACCTTTGTCACAGTCTTTATCAGTGGCTGGAGTTTGCTCAGTTGTCATGGAAACTGCTCAGTTGTCACACATCCTACTGCTATCACCAAGCGGCAAACTTCAGGGGTGAAAACTGAAGCCAAAAGTGAAGATGTAGTGGCAAAAAAATTGCAGCTTCCTGACTGTCCACTTCAGGTTGACCCAAAAAAAAAGAAAAGAAAAGAAAAAACCCGCCAATCTACATCAAGTCCCACATTAAAATGTCCAACTGTACAGCAGGCCTGAAGTTATGCACAATTAAGGCCGTGGCCACTTTGAGTGACAACTGGATGCCGTCACAGGTGGCTAGCTGCTATAGCTGCTTCATTCATCTGCCTCATCATCCTCCCACACTCCACCTATTTGCTTATTTTTGGATTAGCTGGGCGTTAGATGGAGTCCGGCGCTGCCAAGATGACGGCTCCTGGAGCCAACAAACTGGCTCTTCAGAAACCTGTGGGTGACTTCACAGAGTCTGTGTCCATGTTTTATACAGTCTGTGGTTATCGTGTGACCAAACTGATGACAACTGAGCCATCTCCATGACAACTAAGCTAACTCCATCCAGTGATGAGGCTGGTGACATGTGATAGAAAACTCTAGTTTGTAGAGGTGTACAGAGACTGACATTATTTGTATCTGTATCTGTTTAACCTACAAACTTATACGTATCTGTATTCGGGTGGGCGTGGTTTACACCAACGGACAGACAGTCACATTAAATCGAGCAAATGTATTTTCTAACCTGATATTGACTGGCAATACAATTGTTGTGTCTACAAAGCACAAGTTGAGCGTACATGTTGATTTAATATTCTCATTTTTCTCCGAATATTAAGCATATTCGGATAGAAGAAATATTGCATTATTTGTACTTTCCAGAATAATTTATTTGTATTCAGGTGCATCACTAAATTAGTAAGCTAGGGAGTGAAAATGTTGTTTTGTTGCTGTTTGCAAACTGTTTTCTTGTTTGCTCTGCCTTTTTTGCACTTCTTTTGTGTTTGTATTGCTTAAAATTAAAGCAGAGTCTGAACAGGACACTAAGGGCAAACAGCTGAAGGAGCGGCTGAAGAACTTTATTTTTTTGACAAAGTCTGAAATCTTCTTAAGGAGTTACCAGAGGGACTGTGCAGCAATGGCGTTTGCTTTCTCTCTGATATGAGCACTGCTCACCTTGGTAATGTCGTATGATAGTTTTATTTTTGTAGCAAGCAACTGATATTGTGTGTGACGTGTGTTGCATCAATGTTGTATTTGTGTCAAGGAGAATTTCATAAGGTCAGCAACTGAATGAATTTGATATTTATGAATCATCTCTCATCATCCACGCCGTAGTTTTTCGATAACAAACCAGAAGCTGCACTTCCAAACATCATCTGTTCATGCTGTCGTGCATAAATAAAGCCGCGGTGTTTCCAAACACAGACATGTTCATGTTGCCCTACATAAACGCTGGCTGCATTGCTGAGCTACAACGTATAATTGCTGTATACACATTGTGGGAATTACACAAGATACTCCTCTGCTTGCTCCTGCCAAAAATAAATGGATAAATAAATAAATGAATCATAAGCACAAGATGCTGATGTTTCCTCAGCATCTAATTTCGCTCCTGAGCTTCTTTATGTTCCTCATAAGGACTGCTATCATTAAGTGTCATTTGTTTAGAGGAGCGCGGGCAGGTAATTGCAAATGATGCACATATTGTTACTGTTTTCCTCCCTGATCCAGGAGATCAGAGAGGAAATTCTCACTCAACAAAGGCCTCATCAGGTGCTTTAAATTCTCTCTTTTTTTCCCCCTCTGGGAGAACAAGCTGCGTGAGGAGGTGGATAGCAGGGATGATGGAGGTGATGATAGAGTGGATGGTGTCTGGTCGGATAGCAGCAGGACTCGCTCCTCCTCATACGGCTCCTCTCCCTCCATAGTCGGGAGCTGCACGTACAATCGGCAAATAAAAAGGAACACTAACATTGTTTTGTTGCAGCCATTTTCATGGGCTGGTGAGACTGAATAAACCACACCATGAAATTTGATTCTGTTGCCCGATGCTTAATAGAGTCAGACAACCTTTCTTCCAGTTGCTGGATGACTGGTTGCACAGCATTCTGCACTGCGGCGCCACTCCGAACATCATCCCGTTCCTTTATGTTCTGCACAAAGTGATCACACAGCTGCTTCCATCACGTTTTACATTTGTCTGTAGAATCCTGGAAGTCTCACTCCATGCATTTTCCACATTCCCTTTGTCAGCAGTCACTGATACAGAGGTTTCACACTGCTGATTTTATTGTGCCACCAACATTTCAAACAATGGTACAATGGGCCTTGTGAATATTAACAGAAGATGAACTTTTGTTGTATTCATCAGTGTTTTCTTAAGCTTTGGCATTGGGGCTAGTATTTCCTCGAGACCTCATATGATTTAGAAATTATCTCCCCACATCTGTGTGTTGTGTGGCATACACACATGAGATAAGCAAAGTCTGAATTAAAATACAGTTTGCTGACATTATTATGACTCAGTAGTATATTACTGTAATATTATTACTTTTTTCAATACAGCTACTATTTCAAGCTACTCTGAGTTACTGAGTTACTTTTTGACATAGGTAGGCATGCACATGTGGCAGGTCAGGGTAGGTCACGTCTGCTGCTAGCCAACAAGCTAAACGAGGGACGAGGGAGAGGGAGAGAGGCATACTACTAGTCGAGAAAGAACCTGTGGTGTCCATCCATCCATCCATCCATCCATCCATCCATCCATCCATTCATCTTCAACTGTTTATCCAAAGTGGGGTCGCGGACAGTCAGCTCAAAATGTGGCACACCTTTTACAAACATCATGTTATGCCCATAATTGCCTGTAAATGGTCAGTGAAATGCCGCCAAATAAAAAAAAAAAAAAAACACAACATATTTTCCCCCTGGCCTATCAAGCTATTTATCCATCTAGATTTTTTGATGTGAGTTGCAGAGTTTTGGAGATATCGGCTGTTGAGATGTCTGCCTTCTCTATAATGGAATTTAACAGCGCTCAGCTTGTGGTGCTCAAAGCACCAAAAGAAAAATACATTTGAAAAATCCGAAACCAGTCTCAGTTTCCAAATATCATGACCCGATTACTCAGCAATAAGGTCTGTGAATTAATCTAACAGTTTCATGTAGGAACTACTTTCTTTCTAGATTCTACTGCAGAAAGAGAAACTAGTTCCTGCATGAAACTGTTCAGATGAATATTTGTGGATCTGAGTAACAGGGTCATGATTTTTGGAGAGACATGCTGTTTTTGAACTTTTGAAATAGATTTTTTTTTTGTTTTGTTTTGTTTTGTTTTTTGCTGTGAGCACTGCAAGCCGAGTGCCATTTAGTCCCATTATGTTGGAGAGAAGGCAGACATCTCTACGGCCGGTATCTCCAAAACTCCCAAAAAAAGGTGTTTGGAAAAGGAGGTTGAGACAAGAAAAATATGTTGTTTGGTGGACAGTGTGGACATTAAATGCCAAAAAGGCGTCAGAGTGCCAAACGCTGCCAAACGCCTCACACCGTCGGGCGCCAAAATTAAATAAAAAAGGAAGAAGTCCGACATAAAAGTAGAAGCCGAAAAGCACAGAGCCACAGGCAGTTTCTCATCTTTTGATGAGAAACTGCCAGGAATTATCAGGGAATCCCCTCCTGAGTGGAGTAGTGTTGAAGATGGAGGTGGATACAAAGAGATGCACCGGATGATTCAGGTAACCTTCTGTATTTCCATGTTTAAGTGAGAGTAAACCAAATGCATTTAAGTTGTGTTTATACACACCGAGGTGGTGCTGCAGCTGTGTGCGCCCTGTGCCTCTACTGGACCTCGGCTGTGCTTCTCAACCCTCCAGCAGCTACGCCTTCAAAGATCGACTCCACGTGTTTAATAAACACAGAGATAACCATAGCCATTAAAATGAAAATGGCATCAGTGTAAATGTAATTTGTCCTGCTGTTCACATCATATTATTTATAAGAGCATATTCCAAAATGTGCAAGTATTGTTTGCTAACTACAGAATATATCTGAAGGATTATTTTGCAATAACAAATACCGACTTTTGTATTTTTTATCCTAAATCATGTTTTTTTTTGTTTTGCTCTTTGTGTGTGCACTGCAAATAGCATCAGTCAAATAGGTGTTAGTTTATTCATGAAGATTAGCTTTTTATCCGTTTGTGTAAATTAACTCTTCATATGTGAGACGTGTGAGGGAATATTTCTATTTATTTCACACAACTGTACCAAGTTCAAGCCTTGCATCTTGTGCTTCATCCTCCTGCCATCAGTCAGTTTGTTCTTCCTCTACTTTATGTGGGTACACACAGGGTCAGACTTACGGTGGAGGACAGCACATTCTCATGCCAAATTAGTTTTTTTAAATTTTTATAAATCCTGAAGTTTGCTTAGAGAGAGGCGTACGCCTTCTTTTGTGGACAGGCAGCGTTCACAAATGAGGCCCCAGATGATTTCAACCGTGTGATTTGTTAACCCACTTGAATCGTAATTGAGATTGAGTGACCCTCCATTGCAATCAGTCATTGGCATAGGGAAACGCCCAATTCATACTAAGGACAGCAATCTTTCTGCAAAACATTTCAGAGCAATAATAGTATTAATAATAATGATAAAACTGAGTCATACAGTAAAAGAACATGAGAGGATTGTATTGCTCAGCCGGTCTGGGAGCACATAAAGTTTCCCCGGGGTGAGCTGGAGGAAGTTGCTGGGAAATGGTCGTATTTGCTGCTGGACTGTCACCACACCCCTGGCCCTAATAAAGTATTTTGATGGATGGGTGGTTAAATAAGCAGTGTAGTGATGGGCAAGGAACTGAGAGTTTGGCAGGGGGCCACTACTGCATGCTGAATCCACATATACTGTACATCACATTTTTGGTAACCAAAAAGCCTGCATTATGTACTGTTTCAAGGACGCCAGGACATAAAAATGACCAAAAACTTGATGTGGATGTGGATACATAAGTGATGGAGACCTGCACACTGCTGCATTCATGCCAGATGTGGAGAATCCTGTGCAGGGATTAGCATTGTTGTAGTTGGCATCACCAAAACCTGAGAAAAAGTCAAGACCAAGACCAGAGTATATTGAGACAAAAGCTGTTGTGGAAAATACAAATAAACTTCATGTTCCCCACTCATTGACTGATAAGAGTTGATATGAAAATAGGTGAGTAAAATTTCAAAGAAGTGGATAAACTGAGTTTACCCACCACTATGCCGCTAATTGAGACAAGACCAAGATTTGAGGGGTTGAGGCCAAGTCAAGACCAAGGCCAGAGTGTTTCCAGACCAAGACCAAGGCAGGATGAGACCAAGACCTTGCTTAGGTTACCTTTCCTCATACTTCATTTCCAAGTGCTGATCGAAGTTTGACGTGGTCGGAACAGCTGTCTCAGTACCAGTTTCAGTGCGGAATTTACACGCTGCTGTGTGTTTTCTTTTGGATGCTATTCTGTAGAGTTGTGGTCTGACTGGTCTTGAAATTAAATCCAGAGTCCTCTTTGCCTGAAACGGAGACAAAAATTTGGTAGATTCATGAGTACTACAACACTAGCGATGAGCAAAGAAAATGACGCTTGCGTTGGACTGTACTTTATTCAAATTTCCCCAAACATTGTGACTTGTGCGGCATAATTTAATTACCAGAAAATTAATGGTCTGTTTTTGTGTTACGCAGGAACAAAACTTTTTGGAAACATGATGAAAAACATCAAAGAAAAATCCTGCTTCTATTGGAATATTTATTTGATATTTTCCTGATATCTGCAGCATTTTTTTTTTTTTTGTTCATTTTTTTCTGCTTCTTGACGTAGAACTCCTCACAAAGCATGACAAAAATAAGTTTATGAGTGGTCCCAAACATTTTGGAAATAAAACTCTATTCATGCAGGACTTTTATTGTAATAATAGCAATAATAGACCTTTTTCACAGCAGCCGTTTTGACATGAAATAGTAGGGTACCCACAGGTGGAGCACGATGCTTCCATTGTCCATGCCTTTGCTAAGTGCTATTGTTCAAGGCTACACTGAATGTAACAGGACCTTAATTGGTTTCATTGGCAACACCTGTGTTTACCCTACTATTTCATGTCAAAATGGCTGCTATGAAAAAGGTCTATTGGTTTGGAATGACACTCAATGTGGTGGACCCTCTGTGCAGGAGGTCGCAGGAGCCGAATTGGAATCTGGGCGAAGCGTGGAAAACTGTGAAGTGGTTGCTTTTCTCTTTACAGGGTCAGTTATACTTTCCTTTTCACTGCTGCACATGTTGCTTGCCTAAAATATGCAATGGACCCTAAAAGTTGAGGCATTGTCAATTTAAATCCCCTGCACAGCTGCACAGGTGTTTTCACTCATTCTGGATGATTATACCTCCATTCAGGTTGACTCTGGGTGGAGCTCTGCAGGGGATTATGAAGTCACCAAACTATGTGTACGAACAAGAATAAAAGGCTGAATTGCTTTGCTGTAACAGGTGCCATGAAGCTAACAAAGTGTGAGTGAAGTGTCTGAACATGCTCTCGCATCCTGGGAAGGCCTTTAATCAGGCAGAATAAGTGAAAACACCTGTGTGGGTGGACCGTGGGGGTCTAGAGCCTTTAAAGTAAAATTACAGTATCAATTCCACTGGAAACAAAAAGGCAGCAATATATCTGCAGGGGGTCAAAGGGATTTTTTTGATCAATAGCAGTGACTCAACTAAGACTTGACTGTGTGCTGAGAGTTCTGGCTTTCAGAGACAATTTTTTGCCTGAATTTAGTTTTCAAGCGAGTGTCTGAACACCAGCAGGAGGATGTTTACTTCAAACGGAGGGGGACTTCAAGGCAAATGCTCTCCACAGTTATGCACTTAGCCCCTCTCAGACGAGATCAGCGTGTTTATTAAAAGTTTAATTCTTTATGAAAAGGTAGGGCTGCCAAATTGTCTCCACAGCTGCCACGTTCTCGGGATCAGACTCTTTCCCCACTCACACAAGCTAGTAGTTACATTTCATAAAATATCCTCTCTTGAATGTTTTTCTTCTGGTCCTAAACAGATGTTTTTGTTACTTTTTTGTCAGCACCCTTGGGTTTCAACAGCCTGCAGCGTTAAGTCGGGTAGGGGGTCAAAGTAAACATGCATACACATGGGCATATCTTATGAAAGCAGGGATTCTTGTGTTTAGATCAATGCCAGACACTTCGAGATCAATCTCAACAGCTGGTACAATAAGCGATCAATAATATTCTGACAAAAATGGTCGAGTCGATCGAATCCAGTAACATATTCAGTCCAAAACACACCATTTAGATCAATAAATACCCACAAACTGCACAAACCAGCCGACAAATCCTCCTCCTCTCCTACTCATATCCATCAAAATACACAACTGCAATATAAACATTGAAGAAAGGGGGCTGCACAGGGTCAAAAAAGTAGTATTGGCAATGCAAACGATGAAAAAATCCATACTCTTCAAGGATGGGGCCAGAAATTAAATTAAAATAAAACAAACACTGTCATGGATACACTGTGCCCTGATGAACACTTGGTTGAGTCTAAATGTGTTAGTGCATGATTTAATAAAGGATTTTTAAATTTATTATCAGAGTGCCTCGGATCATTCCAGACCACCATCCATTACTTTATACTTTTATCGTAAGTAAGTTGGACAGTCAGTGCTTGTTGTAGTTATAATATCCACATGTATACACATAGAAAGATTAGATTCTTGTTTCAATTGATGCCAAGCATTTCAAGATACAATCCCAACAGCAGGTACAATCAATGCTACAAACCAGCAAACACAATTACAAAACTGAGGCAACTCACCAGTGATAGTCCTGTAACATTGGCAAAGGTTAAATCTAACAATAACAATAGTAACGATAGTAACAAATTACATCAAAAACACACCATTTCCATCGATAAATACCCACAAACTGCACAAACATGCTGGCAGAATTTGTAATCCTACACTTTCATCCATCTTTGTCTGGAGTTTGCATGTAACATCTTGGTTTCAAGACGGCTGCTGCTGCTTGTTCTTTTGATTGACACCTCACTTGAACCAACAGGAGCCTTCAGGTCCTGTCCACAGCCTGCGATTGCCAACGAGAGCCTGAGTTGAAAGGAAGTGCCTGCCTCTCTTCTTTCGTGTAAAGACCAGCTTATGTTCATGCCAGAGTTTCCATATATACCTCTGCATCGTGTGGCCCATGGAGCATTCACAGTAGAGACTTTATTCAGCTGAGTGGTTCCAGCTTAGCTCTGCACTGACTTGAACGGGGATAAAATTAATTGTGTGGCCCTTCTAGACTTAACAAATATGAGTCTTCTGATAATGAAATGAGTCATTTTATTGGGGTTGTGAGGCTCAAAAAATATTATCCACCATTTGACAGATGCTTCTTTCACAATGCACGTCTATGGGGTACAAGTATTTTTGGGCTGTAGAGCGTCACATGATGTTGATGTCATTACACAGTTTGGCCACTATATTAAATTGGCTTCAAAGCCCGGCACTCTTCCGAGGGGTTTGGTAAAGCCTGAGCCAAATGAAACAGATTGTGTGGATTAGCAGCGCTTTGTATAGCCAAAGAAATCCTGAAAATGACAATGCAGTTTTTTTATGTGTAATGTGAAGATAGAATAGGGAAAGTAAAATTAGATAGTCTGCCATGAGGTGCTTTTTTATAGAAATTGCTTTTCCACCAAAGCACTTTTGACACTTTCATATGCACAAAGTATAGTTTCAACAAGGGGAACAGCACTATAATGTATTTATGCTTCAGTTATTCCAAATCATTGTTTTTTTTTGGAGGACGTCCAAATGGCTTTTTTTTTTGTTAAAGAAAAACCCTAGCTATACCCTTGGAAAACTGTGTGATTATTTATTTTCTGTGGTATTATTACCACTTTTGAACTTGGGAGTAGGTAGGGATAAATGCTGAGGTCCCATTGTCCCATTTCGCTGCTATTAAGTCACAGTTGTAGGTCATCTGCAGGCATAATTTTTCAAAAAAAAAAAAAAAAATCAGGTAGAAATAAAACCCCTCCACTTCAGTGTGTTCAAACTTCTATTACACAATGCCAGTAGCACTTACAGTGATTCTGACTGTTGGGGAAAGTACTTCAGAGTGTTACATTTCAAAAGAGATCAAGCCATGCATGTACTCCAGATAGTTCAAGAACAGCTTTCACCTTGCTTCAGGTATATCTTGGATAGGCGTTCGAGGCTAATATAGATCAAGTTGTCAAACACACCAAATCTGACAACTGATCTGACCGCATAGAATGTTCCTCATGTTTTCCACTCTCATAAGAAACACTATCAGTGCAACCCACAACCCTTTTTACCCAGGCTGTCTTATTCTTTTATTACCCTATGCCATGTTAAATGTTTGCATAACTCATTCGGTGAATGAATACGTGTCTGTGATTCATCCTTGTTAAAAAGCATAATGAGACAAGCAGACAACAGTTGTGAAAACAGCTTTGCATGAAACACTTGCATTTAAAAAAAAAAAAAAAGCACAGCACTGTACACAACTTGAACGTGCTTAATGAGGCCAAGATGCCGTTTCACACATGCTTGCTAAGACACACAGTGGAACACACCAGGGCTCCTGGTGTCATTTTCATAAATCACATTCCTCCAGGTCTGGATTTAAGAGTTGAGCAGATTCTAAAATCCATTTTGATTTCCACAGTGGCACGAGGTAATAAATCATTAAGCACACTCCCTTATGCATCCTCTTAAAGAGCGGTGAACACCGCCTCGTAAATCTCCCGTGACTTTGCCATCCTCCTCTCCTCAGTCTGAGGTAAAAAACAGAGCCCTACCCATTCTCTTTCTAGCATGATTCACCCCAACGCTCTCAGCCTTTTGATGTCCGGGGAGCAGTTGTATTGCACGGTAGGACAATCGAAACAGGACCACAAACCACGTAACAGCTTTCATGGACAGCACGCTTTGATTCTCCTCCTCTGAATCATGTCTTTCGCTTTCGTATACAGTAAGCCTTTGAAGGTTTGAAAAGAGGAGCTGCACACAAAAAAGTGTAGGGCTGATTTATGTGAGCATGGTGAGCTGAGGGAAAATAGAATGCATAGCGGCTTTACACAGTGACCAGAGCAAACAGGGATACTGTTGAAATAGAGGTATCACACTGTCAGGAAACTGTTTTCCGTGAAATGAAACAATATTTATGACAACAAATAAATAAAAAATAACTTTCTACTACAACGCATAGAGTGGGCGACTTAATCGGGTGATTTTGGCTGGCGAATTGGATTTGGTTGTCCAATGCGAATATTCAGCTATTTGAATATTTTCATATAGGAAAGCAACATGTGATTAATTTGCCAGATTTTTGAACAGGTTCCCAGAAACGTTCAGGATGAGTGATGTTCACGTAATATAGTAAACAAGCCAAGTTAGCCCTATGAGCTAATGCTAACTACACTAACGAGAATTGGAAATGTGCAACAACATTTCTAACAACACTATAAGCCAGAGACTATATCGTATTATGCTGCTGTGAGCTGTAAGACCCCCAGTTTTAAAATGATGGCAGAAGATAATGTTACCTGTGAGCCTCATCAGGTAAGGTATCTCTTCCTCACAGCTACCACATGTCCAAGGTGTCCGCATCTGCTGACTCACCCTTTGTCCGGGTCTGGAGCTTCCTGTACTCCTCACACACATCTTCACCAAATGGACAGGATGACATGATGTAGTGGAATGATGTTGCCCTAGAGAAAAAGTGAGGAGCACTTACTCTGCAGCAGTTTCTGGGGACCACAACCTCCTGCACTGACTGACAAAAAAGAAAAGAAAACCCTTGTGCGACAAAGCGGTTTCCATCTTCAAGCCCTAATAATGTGCAACTAGACCTGTAGACTTGAGACTTGAACCTGAGTCGGGAATAAGTTGAAATTTTATCTATGTGAGACTTGAATCATTTTGAGTTCAGGTCTTAAGTCAAGCCAAGCTTTTAGAGTCATGTTTGATAATCCCAGATCCCATATTACCTCGCCTGTTTGCACGTTTGCCTAGTATAATTATGGATTAAAAGAACATGGTCACGATTATGTAAAAGCGCTATCATCATTTCACTTTAATAGTCAGCATTCAGAGATTTGTTATCCTTGAGGAGCTCATTCATAAATTTCATAACCATAAGTGTTTACATTTCCTCAAATGTTCTGATAACAGCTTCTGTCATTCACAGCCCCTTTTCTGTATTTTTTACGTGATATGTGCCTTTTATGTGCCACTACCAACATTTAAAGGTGCTCTGGTCTAAGACATTAGAGACATTGGCTTACTGAGAACTTACTAAAAAAAACTGAATTTGAATACAAAACAGTCTTCTGATTATTATATTTGCATCAGGCTGTAATTAAAACAGTAAATTGTGGCTCAAACTTGAACAAATACTATAAATGATAACTCGCCAAGAGGATCAACTGAAACCATAATATCTGATTACTGTATATTACACTGATTCTGACCGCCTCTTCACCATAAAGCCTGATCCGACTTTAAAGTGTTTTACTTGAGAGAGAAATCATTACATGCACTTGCACCATCATATTTATCTAACTTTGACATCACAACTCCAGACACATTCGTGAATCTTGGCTCGACGCATCTGCCGCCAGTGTGTGGGCTCAGCAGAGGGAGAATGTATCTGCGTACAATTTACTTAATTTTGAGGTACTTTTTACTTTGAGAGTATTTTCATTTTCTACTTCTTTAAACATGTGGTCCACTACATTTTGGAGGGAAATGTTGTACTTAGTTAAGTAGTTCCGACATGAAACAAGGTCTGTGGATCCGCAGCCGGGGTCATGATTTCTGGAAAGAGACACTGCTGTTGAGTTTTCAAATGTATTTTCCAGTGCTGTAAGCACCACAGGACCACTGCGATCTAGTTCCATTATATTAAAGAGAAGGCAGACATCTCTATGGCTGATATCTCCAAAACTAGGCAGCTCAGACCAAAAAAAAAAAAAGGATAGACAGATAAATAGCACTACAGGCCAGAGGAAAAAAAAAAGTATTTTTGATTTGGGGGGAACTGTCCCTTTAGGGGGTGATATCATGATACCGTCTTTATACTTTAGACTTGAAAGCATGAATTCCAAAAAAATCTGCCTCTTTTTTGAGAAGGCAGCACAGGCAAAAGTGCTGGAAACTTTGTTTTTTTCTGTCACCTGGCAACAACTGCCGTCAGTCACCCAGCTAATGAGCTCAATATTATTAAGAAGACAAATACAGTTCGGTTCATCAGTTTCAGTCAAAGCTGTTTATATTCCTTTTGTTTTTTTTTCCTCTGTTGGTGATGAAACAGGTTAGGAAGAATGTCACCATTACCAACCTGTCTTCCATTTTACCGGTGTACAACAT